>PVHY01016565.1:18331-33664 GCA_004024945.1 Uropsilus gracilis
TTTTTTTTTTTTTTTTTTTTTTTTGAGACTAGGTCTCACTATTTTTGCCCATGGAATCGTAGGCTCTTGTTGCCCGGGGTACCACAGACTCAAGCAATCCTCAGCCTCAACTTCCCAGGTAGCTGGGATTACAGGTGTGTACCACCACACCCAGCTCTTTTTTTTGAAACTAGGTTTCGCTACAGGCCCCAGGCGGGACTAGAACCACGATCCCTAGCCCTGGCTGCTTCACAGGCTGAAGCTTACAGGCACAAGCCACCGTGCCCGGCCTCAACATGGGGTTTCTTTCTTTCTTTCTAATTTCAATTATTTTACTAATATGTATTTTGATGATGAGGACATATTCCAGCATTTAGCGTAGTGGAAAGTAATGGCCAAAAAAATGACAGATCATGCTACACAAATAAGAGTGCATTTGAAATACTGGAAACATGAATTCTGCTTAATTCAATATATCACTAATGTATTTAAAGAGATTAGTGGGTGCATCAGTTTCTATTTATGGATATATAACAGATATTAGAATGTTTGCTATTTTCTCCATTATGACAATGTAATGAGGATTTGCATGTAGTTCTTGGTACATATCTTTATTTTCTAAAAACAAAATACCAAAGTAGAATAGTGCTCAGAACTAGAAAGTTAAAAAAATTGAAAAAATTTTAATACACTTGCCTCATTGCCCTCTAAACAAGTTATCATAATTGATAATTATCTATACACCCCCATACCCTCAAGAGATTACTTCAATATTTTTGGAGAAGGCATGTCCAGCTCAGAATATATTAAGTTTAATATGAGGGCCAAATTCTATCCTTTAAAAATATACACAAACCTTCAGTTTTCCTTCCTGTCATGTCATATTGCTTGTTGAGTGACTACTCTGTTCTAAAAAACAAAACTATGCATGAGTATGTGTGTGTGTATGGAAAAGGAAATAACCAGAAAAGACAGCAAACAGATTTCAGTCCACAGAACTGGCTAGCAAGTCAAAGTTGAGAAGGTAGTCTTTAAAATGGCCTAGAATTTGGCTGAGCATGGTGGCGCATGCCTGTAAGGGGCAGCCTAGGAAGCCGTGGCCAGGGCCAGGGATCACAGTTCGAGTCCTGCCAGGGGCACATAGTGAGATCTAGTTCCAAAAAATATATAGCTGGGAGTGGCGGTGCACGCCTGTAATCCCAGCTACCTGGGAAGCTGAGGCTGGGGACTGCTTGAGTCTGGTACCCTGGGCAATGTGAGCCTGCGGTTCCATAGACAAAAACAGCGAGATCTAGTCTCAAAAATAAAAAAATAAATAAAACAAAATGGCCTACAATTTAAGACAAATGCCTAAGGTCTTTTGGAAGAACTCAATCATTTAAAATAATTAAGGGTCAACATAAGTTACTAGCAGTTATATAGATCTAGAGAAACCTGAACTCTAAAATGTTTCAGACTTTTTACTCATACCCTTTTGACTGCTGGCTGAAAGCAGTCTGCATCTCCACAATTTCCGTCCATACTGCTGGGCTCCCCATTTTGTTCATTTTGTGCTTCTCTTAAAACAAAGGGAAAAAAAAACTTAGATGTTAAGATCACAACCACAAACAGAACAACTCCAGCTGACTATCTCAGAAAGTTTAAGTTTCCATACCCTTCCATGTATACTTAACTGTTTCTTGAGACCTGCTGCCAGGACCATGGCACTGTGATGGTTAAATCTCTTGATGATGGCAGCATTACTATTCTCCTTTATGGATTTAGAATTAGAAGTAGATGGCACAGAGGAAATGCCATAGCCCTATGAAAAATAATTTAATAGATTAAAAGTCAAAATAAAGTTCTACTTTTCTTATCTATTTTGAGACATGTGTTGCTGAAAGTATTAACTGCTTAACACTTAAATGACATATATCACTTAACACCTTTTAGTGTAACAAAAAGATCCAAGATTTTTTTTGGGGGGGACTAGGTCTTGCTATTTTTGTCCGTGGAACTGCAGGCTCACGTTGCCCAGGGTACCACGACTCAAGCAATGCCCAGCCTCAGTTTCCCAGGTAGCTGGGATTACAGGTGTGCACCACCACACTCAGCTATATTTTTTTGGAACTAGGTCTCACTATGTTGCCCCGAGAGAGACTCAACCCACGATCCCTGGTCCCCGCCGTGGCTTTCTAGGCTGCCGTTTAAAGGCAATGTGCCACTATGCCCGGCCAAAAGATGAAATCTTAAACTACATTTTTTTCCCTAGATCAATTCTGGATCTACTTAGCAAAGTATAAATGAAGGAATTCAGTGGACAAAAGCATGGACTTTGTGGTTGGATAGAAATGGATTCAAATTTTGGCTGTATCACCTTCCCCAGTATCAGCCTAGGCAAGTAAGTAAACTTTTCCAAGCTGCATAAAATGGACTATCGGAGAACTAAATATGTTAGTAAACTTATTTATCTTTATTTTATCATTATTTTTGTTTTTTGAGAGTAGGTTTCGCTATTTTTGCCCCTGGCCGCAGGCTCACGTTGCCTGGGATACCACAGACTCAAAGCAATCCTCAGTCTCAGCTTCCCAGGTAGCTGGGATTACAGGTGCGTACCACCACGCCCAGCTGTTTTTGGGACTGAATCTTGCTATGTTGCCCTGGGCAATCTCAAACCGAGATCCCCAGTCCCAGCCACGCTCCATAGGTTGGCGCTTACAGGCACGCACCACTGTGGCTGGCTGCTAGTAAACTTTTATTACTTGAGTTATTAAACGACTTATTTCAGTTTTTTATTTATTAAGTTTTTTATTTAAGTTTACTATCATTAAAGTTATTATATTATTAGGTTACTAAATAATGAGAAGTTATACAAAAATTCATACATTTTGAGTACTTGTTATGTGCTATGTCTCATAGTTGGTAAGACCCTGTGCCCCTAAGGAGCCTAAATAAGTCAGTGGGATGCTGGATTGCAAGCTAGCAAATGCAGTTATGATATACAGATGCTGCAAGAGAGTAAGTGTTCAATATCAACACAGGAAAGGAGGGGTAGGTTCTGAAAAAACTTCCTGGAGCACCATTAAGATGAACAGGTGCTTGCAAGACAGACATGGAGCCAACATTTCAGGGAGAGGAAATGAAACAGGCACAGGGACAATGTAATACACATTGCACCATGGTTTTATATGCAGCTCAGTACACCTGAGAGTTGAGCCAGGGACTGGTGGTAGTAGTTTACTACTTTAAGGTAAAAAGAGAATCATAAAGACTCATGTCATTTATTCACTTAAGACACAATTACTGAATTTAATATATAACATGTGCTGGGTATAGGCCAGTAAATAAGAACGGTCAGCTACATGAAACATACTCTATTGAGAAAAGACTGACAACCAACAAAAACCTAAACAATATCACTTTTAAAGTGATTAATATTAATATAAAATAGAGTGACATGATTTAGTGACTGAATTGGGAAGTAGGAAGGTTGGGAAGGTTTCTCTGAAGTGAAATTAGAATACATCTAAAAGTTGTGTCACAGTTAATTTAACAGAGGAGGTAGAACAGCAAGTACAAAAACCCTGGGGGAGAAAAAGCTTAGGATGGAACTGAAAGAAGGCCATGGTGTCTGGAGCACAAATGACTGGAAGTGGGCCAAACCGTTAAGAAGACATAACAAGTTTTGACTTTATTCCAAGTGTAAAAGAGTTTTACAGAGGGGAGCATTATGATATGGTTTATAATGCTTATTACTAGGGAAGAATCAATTAGAGGAAACAAGAGTGGAAACTGAAAGACAGAAGCTAATCTACGTAATCAAGCCAAAGGTAGTGATAGACTAAAAGTGAAAAGATGCTATCTGTGGATAGAGAGGTATTCAAATCAGTGCTATATTTCAGAGGACTTGTGATGAACTAAATATGGACAGGGAGGCATCAAGGAGACTTCTGTGTGGCTTGAGCAGTGGGGCGATTTTTTCAGATAAAGAAAGATGAAGGAAGAGCTTTATGAGGATGGGAACCAAAGGTTCCATTCTGGACATACTGAGATGTCTGAAATATCTGAGTGAAGGTCCTGAACAGGTAGTCGATATGACTTCGGAATTCTGGGGTCAGACAGAAAGGGTTATTTGTGATTCATCATTATAGAATTAGTATGAGAAGCAATGTTATATATGGATGTATTGAGAAGGTGGCCTCTGAACAAAACTAGGGAACAACTATAATACCTAGAAGTACCAGCAGAAGAAGAGGTACCAAAGGAAAAGTGCAATCAGCCAACAATTCCATTAAGGGGATTAAAATGTTATTTATTTATATCTATTACATGTTAACATGTCTATACAATAGAATACTACATACAAGCACACACCACCCCTCCCCAAAGAAAGAAAGAAAGAAAAAAAAACCCCACATAATAACACCAATTACTTACTGAGCACTACTGTACCAAGTTCTCTTGTAGCAATCCTATAAGATCAGCAGGGTTTTTTTTTGGGGGGGGGGAGGGTGGCGGCAGCGGCATTTTTTATTGAGAATCGAACTAACATGTAATGTGTGAGTTCACATGTACAAAGTACTGAGCCTGCAACATTTATATTCATACATTGCTTAGTGGGGATGTCTTAAGAAATGCATACCTAGACTATGGTATAGCTTTTTGGAACCATGATTACAGATGTGGTTCAAAGTTGAAAGAAATGCAGTTCAGCAAAGAGTTATTGTGTACTATAATTTGTATATTGTAATTTGGACACTACCATATCGTTTTATTCTCTTTCACTTCCCACACTCAGTTCATCACATATTTATCATCCCTTTTAAGTAGTGAGGTCAATTACGATCTAGTCTTTTAGGAACTTTCAAGTTTTTAATACAGTATTGCTTACTATAATCACTATGCTGTGCGTTAGATCTGTTGTACTTGCTTATCTGCTAGGTGAAAATTTGTACCCTTAAACATCTCCCCAGTGTTCTTACCCCTAAGGTCAGTACTCCAAACTTTAACAAAACTGGTCTTAAGAAATTAGTCTAAGCCATATAGTTTGGTTTTAAAGTACATGTACTTATGGTATATTTAGCTTAGACTCATACTGATACAGGTAAAATGAAGAAGAAAGTTACACATCTGTATATATAAAAAAAACATTTTTATCTTTGAAAAAGCACTAAAATTTTTTTTCCTATCACATATATATCACAGGCTGTATTTCTAAGCTTAACTAAGCTTTGTTTTCTTAGAATGAGATACAAATGATTGACATTTACCAAGGAAGTGACTGAGTGTTGAAAATTATCAGGAAAACTGAACTTTATTAAGGATACAACTCACCTGAGCACCAAAGATTATTTTCTGTTAATTTAGACTTTAGATTGTAGCACAAAATTTTAACATTGGTTTTCTCACCTGGTGAGTAAATACACTAAAATGAGAGGAAAAAGTTAGAAAAATAAAAAATAGGAAGGTATGAGCAAGTTTATATGGCCAGCAGAAAAGAGTCAAAAGACTGGCAAGAAAATGAAAATATTAGAGTAAAGAGAATAACTGCAAATGTCAGCTTCCTAACCTAGAAGACAGAGGGTGGAAGAGTATTAGCCTTGATCAGAGGGATCACATTTTTCTCCATAACTGTATGAATCTGTTAAGTCTGGATGGGAGAGCTAACTGCTAGTGTTTCAGCAATTCATATAGAAATTTCAGTTCTAAAAGAAAATTTTAATAATGACCAGTGCTACTGAAAAGCACTTTTTTCTTTTTTTTGAGACTAGGTCTCACTATGTTGCCCGGGGTAGTCACAAACCTATGGACTCAAGTGATCCCTAGCCTCTGCCTCCCAGGCAAGCTGGGATTACAGGCATGTGCCACCGTACCCAGCTATTTTTTAGAGCCTAGGTCTCGCTAATGTTGCCCATGGTAGTTTTGAACCCATGGACTCAAGTGATCCTTGGCCCCAGCCTCCCTGCGCTTGGATTACAAGCGTGCACCACAGCGCCTGGTGTGAAAAGCACTTTTCATAAATCACTCCGAAATTAATAGTATTTTATTTGATTTTACATTTTTACAAGTGGAATATCCATCTATATCTATGGCAATTTAAAAACTATAAAAAGACTCAAGACTAGAAAGACCATTTTCTCTCATAAATTCTTTACTATTTCTTACCTCATCTAATGGTTTATCTTCCAAAGCTGTCAAATCAAGCAGTGGATTTTTCACTCCTAATGAAACCATTGTTTTTAACCCTAGAAAGTCAATGGGGGAAAAAAGTTGACTAGGTTGTTTGCTTAGAAATAAAAAAAATCACAAACAGCACCACTGATTAGAAAGCAATAAAATAAGGCTAAAGGGTGTCAAGGATAAATGTTACCTTTTTCATCTATTTTGGCACATTCTGCAAAGAGGTCCTTTGACCCTGTATTCAGTCGGTCCCTGTGAAAATAATGGGACTGAAAAAAACGTGTCCAGAATTCCTTTTCTGTCATGTTGTGGGGAACATTCTCTGCGTATTTCATTTTTACTGTGGGGAATAAAGTGATATTTCATAAGCTGAATATTCATTTCTTAAAACCAGATTATGAACCTACTCAACTTCACATACTGTATGTACATAATAAACAGAATATGAATGAAATACAACTCAGGAAATTAGAGGAGACACTATTACCTCTATAAATCTTAACAAATTACAAAAAAATCCTCATTTTTCACTTAAAGAACTAACACATTTTAGTTTTATTTGAAGTCAAGAATTCTGGAGTCAGATCTGAGTTTGCTTATTCGTTCATATTATGTATATTGACATTTAATCCATGGCACTGGGTACTGAGAAATAAAGACATTAATACCCACTGAACTATCTATCAGCTCAGCTTTCCAGAAGCTCATAGTTAATGAGAAAAGTTATTAAGAAAAATGGTTTCTTGAGCTAGAGAGTCTGAGTTTAAAAAAATTTAAATCTATGTCTACCACTGACTGTGTTCTCTATGCTATGGTAAATTACTTTAATCTCTATACCTCTTCTTCCTTTTCTCATCTATAGTATGGAGTAATAATAGTACTCACCTTCACTGTGTATATTTGTGATGATGAGTTAATAATGTATATAAAGTTCTTTGAATACTATCTGGCACACAAAACACTCCGTAATTAAGCTTTACTATATCAGAAAGATATAAAAATAATTACATCATGACTGATAACTCTGAGGCAAACAGAAGGCCTTACAGAAGGAAAGAGGTGGAGGTTGGTATCTCCCTCAAGAAATCTGGATTTTACAGAGGTGGAAATGAGTTAATGCTTCTGTGGGAGATAGATGTTTCCTAAGGACTAAAGGGGCAAGAGCGAAGAAGTGGGCTTATGCACAAACTCAAGCATATGGCTTACAGGAGCACTGTTCAGTCAGAAGAATGACTGAAGCAGAGGCTCTCAACACTGATGGCACAACCTGACATTTATCCTTTCAGGATGGTTTCTTTGGAAGGTAAATAATGTGTGGATTAGAAAGGTCATTCATAGTGTTCTAGAGAGGCTAATTTATTGATGTCTCTTGAGTGTGTCATCTTTCTCAGATATGCTGAAGGGTAAGTAAACTTTAAGGGGAAAAATGAACTACCACTGAAAAAATTGTAAAATCAACAGACAACATATTATTTATGAACTCTTAATATCTACCATATGTCAGACACTGGGTAAAGTACATTAAATATTTTATTACACTTGATCAGGAATAAAGTTAAAGTCTTGTGCTTTTAAATAAAAAAAATTACTGAATTTATCTAAACAAACATTTTCATTTTTCTTACCTGCTGGATAGGTCCTAAATATGGACTCAATGATATCAGAGGTTAAATTATATCTCAGACCATTACATCCATCTGTTTGGGGCCGTACATCAGCCTAAAATAAAGATCATATTGACCATTACAACATCTAGGGACAATGTTGAAGTTCCCAATAGATACTGGACATAAGGGGAAAACCAGACATTCTGAATGAATCAAGTAAGTTCTCTCACCTCACTTTCTGGCACAAAAGGCTTAATGAAATCTGGTTTTACATAATCTTAGTGACCTATAAAATTGGTTTCTTTTGAAAATACAACATGATCAAATAACATATGCATAAGTGTAGCCAAATGCAGACAGCTGGTGGAGGTAAAATATTTAACACAAAATCTATTTTGCAAAAACAACCATAAACCTGTTACTAAATAATTTAACAAATACTACCTGATTTCTTAAGAAAAAGCCTTTGGAATTCAATTCACTTTATTAAGCACTAAGATGCCAAATAAAAAATTGGTGCTTAAATTTTTATTATATAAACACTGCTTTGGTTCTACCAAAGCACATGCCAACTAAATTTCATGGGTATGTTATTATTTTTTCTCCTTAGAGACTAGGTCTCACTATGTTGCCTGGGGTAATCCTGAACCCACAGACTCAAGTAATCCCTAGTCTCAGCTTCCCAAGTAGCTGGAATTACAGGTATGCGCCACTGCGCCTGGCCCTGCCACAAATGTTATTCACAATTTGTCTATAGGATATATTTTATAATTACTACAATTTCTATAATGTGGTAGTCATTATATACCTAACTTTTCATTATAAGCAAAATATTGTAATCACAAAAAAGGGTATTAGAAAGCCTAAATTGAAAATACTAGAGGAAGTATTAGTCCAACTTCTAAGATTCTCTTTCAAAAGTCCATTTGATTTCCAGCATGCTGAAAGTCCTAAACCAAGTACAAAGACCAAGAAAAGACAATTGGCAAAAAGAAGTGAGAATTGGGAAAAAAAAAAAAAAAAAAAAAAAGAGATGATATGCATTTAAAAAATAATCTAGAAGAGTATCATGGATACCAAATGTTCCATTAGTGTAAGGAAACACTCAATTTTAGAAATGAAATGTTAACATACATATCAGGGGTTTTACTTTTTTTCCCTTTCAGAACTCTAGAACAGTCACATACCAGAAATGCTGCAGAAATGCCAACATCCTGTTTATGATTGGCTGTGGAAGAACTCTCTGTTGCGTTCACATTTAAACGATTGGCCCAGAATTCCTCAGCACTTATCACTTGACTCACAACGAGGTCTTTATAGAGCTGAAACAAAACAGGATCTTCCTGCAGCATTCTGGTGACAAAACATGAATATATTACAACTTTCAGAATAAAAAACCCCTTTTATGTAACATTTTTGTCTTCACAACATGTAACTTACTGAAGCACAACTTTCATTTTGTGATGACAGAGCAACAGAGGTCAACTAGTTTACCTGTTCATAACTAAAAACAAAAAAAAAAGTCTTTTTTTGAGGAACAAATGAAATAGAGATATACAGACGTCTGAAGACTAAAACTTTTTGAGGGCATAAATTTGGTCTTATTTTTTTATTCATCATTGATGACCATTTAGCAAAGGTCAGGGTCTGTATTACACTGTATTTTCTTTTCATATTCTCTAAAGATGAATGAGAAAAGAGGTATGTTTGAGATTTTCCACAACTAATTTTTCATGCTGACAAGCACTTGGAGCAATAAACATAGGTGGCCTGAAAAATAGTGGTAAGTAGAATAATTCACCTTATCAGAAATTTTCATTGTTTAACAAGCCTTCTTAAACTTTTTTACTGTGTGTTTTCTTTCACATTTCCTATTCACGCATTTTTATATGTAAATCAGTTTCAAGCTTTACGACACATTACAACTATATGAAATGACAAGTTTATACAAGATTACTTTGATAGAGGACGTATCAGATATTAAACTGATAAGAACAGATACTACACTTGATCTTAGCCAAAAGGCCGAGAAGCGATACAAGATTACTTTGAAAAACATTTTTTACTCAAGAAATTTCCTTATCTTATTGGGGTTTAAATCAGTTTATTTTTAATAAGTTGCAACACTACAGTCTGCTAAACTTGAAGGAACTTTGTTTTATATCACAAATATGTTTAGTATCTTTTCTGTGACGTAAGACTGAGAAAAAATTAAAGGACAAAAAAAGAATTAAGGTACAGCTGGGCGTGGAGGCGTGCGCCTGTAATCCAAGCTCTGGGAGGCAAAGAGGCCAGGGATTGCTTGAGTTTGTGGGTTCAAAACTACCCCGGGCAACATAGCGAGCGAGACCTGGTCTTGAAAAAGCAGCTGGACGCAGTGGTGGGTACCTGTAATCCCATTTACCTGGGAGGCTGAAGCTCGCTTGAGTCTGTGGGATCAGGGCTACCCAGGGTAACATAGTGAGACCTAGTCTCAAAAAAAAAAAAAGTATTAAAGGAATTTAGCATCTTCAAATTTCAATTCTATTCCTATGCAGATGTTAGGCTGGAGGGAGTTAATTTATTTTTTTAGAGGCTAGGTCTCACTATGTTGCCTGGGGTACTCCTGAACCCGCAGACTCAAGAGATCCCTATCCTCAGCCTCTGGGTAGCTGGGATTCCAGGCGCACGCCACCACGCCCATCTATTTTTTTTGAGACTAGGTTTGCTATGTTGCCTTGGGTAGTCTCAAACCCGTGGACTCATGAGTTTTTTAGCCTCCATCTCCCAAGGCAGGGGTTAAAAGTGGCACTACTGTGCCCAGTGAGGGAGTTAATTTAACTTATGAATTTATACATTCTCCTTTACTAAAGCTAACAGCTAACAAGGTGCTAAAGTTGGGAACCTAACACACAGGTAGAGAGGCAAAGCTCCTATTTCCCTGTATTACACCACTAAACACAAAGGGTAAGTAACAGCTATTATTCCAACTAAAAAACTAGAGAGATTCTCTTCAAGATCAGGTGCGTTCAGGGTGGTATGGCCGTAGACGCCTGAGAGATTCTCTTCAAAAGGCTATTCATTTCCTCCTTCACCTGTTTTTCTCTTCCAGTTCTTTATTTGCTTTCCTCTTGAATTTAGGAAGCAGCTGCTGAAGAAGGTCTTTCACTGCATCTCGCTCTTTCACTGCTGTGCTTTCATTGGAAAAATGGAAGTTAGTTGTATCCCCTGCATGCAGGACCAGCTGGAGTTGAATCTTAGCTTTTCCTTCTGGACTGATTTTCTGGCCTAAAAAGAATATGAAGTAAATTAGATGCGGACAATTATACTGTGCTCTATAGTAGATTACCTCTCCTCCCAGCAGATTCAGGATTCCTTGGGATCCTGTTCTAATCCCCATGCTATTGTAGAAATGCACTCTTCCTAAGTATCCATATAACCTAAGCAAGTTCAGCAGTCAGTGCTGACACTGTTTCCTTCTTCAGTATCCTTTTTGTATGGTATTTCTCACCACTGCTTCCACCTCTACATACTAGAATGATTTTTGTCTTTAACTGTGGCAGGTCTCTTTAAGGTTTTCTAGGTAGCCAATTAGGAGTTCTGACTTCACTCTGAATAGGTGTCCCCCAATTAGTAAAAATGATTAATCATGATTTAAAAAAAGTCCAAAACAGTCCACATACATATTAATTGCAAAGGGAGATAATTTTACATGTGAGATATCTGGGGTCACCATTTTAACTAAATAGCAAATTTAGTACATTGAAAGAAAGACAAACCTGAAACTATGGGCTTTTTAGGTGATTAAGAGTAGAAAGCACAAATATCAATACCTATGTATTACTTTTGCGGAAAATGTTTAAGTATAGTCTAAGTACTTTCAGTTTTAAAGAAATACAGGCATAGAAGAATTATTAAAATCTTGAGACAATGACACATTGTAAAAATGTGTGATACTTTTGTAAGCCTATATTTTGAAAGACTACAAACCACAAACACAAACATAGACAGGGTATAGGTTTAAAAAAAAAAAACAACCAAAAACCACAGCTACAAAAAACATCATTGGAGAACCAAGAAAATGTAACAGTGCTTTTTTTTTTTTGAGACTAGGTCTTGCTATTTTTGCCCGTAGATCCGCAGGCTCACGTTGCCCAGGGTACCACAGACTCAAGCAATCCCCAGTTTCAGCTTCCCAGGTAGCTGGGATTACAGGCACGTGCCACCATACCCAGCTATTTTTTTGGAACTAGGTTTCGCTATGTGCCTCAGGCGGAACTTGAACCGTGATCCCTCACCCCGGTCGCTTCATAGGCTGAAGCTTACCAGGACGAGCCACCGTGCCCGGCCTGTAACAGTACTCTTGATCTTTATTATTAGTATTTTTTGTGTGCTCATATTATTTTTTTTTCAAAAGAGAAACAAAGGGCCTTTGTCCCACAAGTGGGTGACTTATAATAGTGTGAACATGTTGCCTATGGCTTTTAGGCCAAACCTATTAACCCTTTAAACATACCAAAACTTTCTCAATTAGGATGTTACTTCTAAACCCAGCAGTTCAGATGAAAGACCTTACTGTTCAGAGGAGTAATGTGAAGCATTCATACCATTATCCAGCCAGATCCCTTATTCTGTTCCTCAAAAAACAAAAACAAAAAAATCTTAACTTCTTTCTAGATACCTTTTTTTCAGTGATTGCTTTGTCTTAAAATCTTTCCTTTCAGAGGCCCACTTCTGGAGATTTTTAAATAGTTAACTCAAAACTGCTGATTTTCATTAGTAGTTTATTACTGAAAATTTTTAATGGCTTCTTTCAAAAATGACCACTCTTTCAAATATTCACCTTAAAATTAAAACTGATCTGGTGCAGGTTTCGATTTGAGTATGTACATTCCTCCCTATTAGAAGAGAAGAGCTGTTGAAAGACAGGAGGGTAGGCATTTCTTTATTGCATGCTGGGGGTATAACTGTGTGTTTTGCAAATTTAATTTCCCATTTTAGAGAAATATAAATAAAAGCAGTTCCTAATTTACTAAGGCATTATAGTAGAAAGTGTTAGTTTACAAGACTCAGTCTTAAAATGTGAGGCTCATTTCAAGAGAAATAAAGTTTTAAAAGGAGGTAACATTACCAGGATAGTGGACAAAAGACTAGATAGCTGAGGCAGTAGTTACTAATTATGATAAATTTTAGAGTATTTCCTTTTGGAAATTTATATTCTCAAAGTTATTTCAGTTGAGAAAGGTGAGGGTCTTGGTCATTTTCAGCAACAAAGTAGAGTTAAATCCTAAAGGCAGCTCTTCATACACAAAAGACATTTATTTGTAAATTAAGACTTGTAAACTGAGGATTGTCTCTTTTTCAAGGTGTCATGTTTCTTGAAATCTACACAGGATTTTATCTAGGAGAAGGCTGTTATTCCCAAGAAAATAAATGAATGCACACTAATGGGCATAATTAAAATACAATTTTGTCAAAGATTTGTTGCCCAGACTCCCCTGGGTCTCTCCTTTTCAACATTTTTAGTTAGATGAATTGAAGAAATATCTTCCCTAAATTTCAGGATTCACGTGCTAGGTTTATTCACAAATACCATACTCTTTGAGTAATAAAAAGTTAAGCTTGGAAATTTAGGAAGAAAAAGGGGTTTTGATTTTAGCCTTCATATGCTAAAGCTTTAAAAGAAAAGAACATAAAAATTTTTCTTCAACTTTTGTTTTATTGCAAAAATAGCTTTTCCCACAAATATTACTTTGTCATTTCTGGACATTTAAGGACAGTCATTTCTGCTGCATCACAGTGCACTGTGCTGACTTGCATCCAGTTAAATATATTTATGCTCTGCAGGTGAGGGGTTGGGACAGGGATCAAAACAGGAGAGAGAAGAGCCTAAATGATGGGGGAGATGGATCATGGCTGCTATGGTGGTGAAAGAACTATGGGGATGACACCTAAGGGAGAAATGAAATAATCAAATAATGCCCAAAAATTAGTAATGATGTAATAAAATGAAAGTAACAAAAATTTATGCTCTGTATTTCTCCCTTTTGTATTCCATATATTGAGCCTATTTCTCAACAGATAACGATCACATAACCAAAGATTAGACAACTTGCTTAAATGTTAGAATTTTATTAAAAGACAGGCATGATCTATCAGTATTTTAAATTCATGAACTGTTTGAATCAGGAAGTTCACTTATAGGGATGTACTGCATATATAAGACCTCACCAAAGATGTTAACGCACAGATCTATACAGCAATGTTGTTTGTGCCAAAGGCAGGTTATTTATTTTTTTTTGAGACTAGGTCTCGCTATTTTTGCCTGTGGAACCGCAGGCTCTTGCTGCCTGGGGTACCATGGACTCAAGCAATCTCCAGCCTCAGCTTCCCAGGTAGCTGGGATTACAGCCGCGTGCGCCACCACACCCAGCTATTTTTTTGGAACTAGGTCTTGCTATGGACCCCAGGCGGGACTCGAACCACGATCCCTAGCCCCGGCCGCTTCATAGGCTGAAGCTTACAAGCACAAGCCCACCATGCCCGGCCCTCCAAAGGCAGGTTAAAGAACCATATATATTCAATGATTGCATTTCATACATTTTTTTAGATAACAAGCCCATAAAAACTGTAAAAGCAATTTCCTTATAAAATTAATAAATGATATACATCAGACCTTAGTATAGCTGACTTACATTTTATATCTGCATACATATGGCTGATTGTAAATCTATCTTTTCCTTCAGGTGCCCAAGCAATTCTTTCTGCCATGAGGTATAGCGCTCCATCCTGCTTCTTCTGACGCACCTTCTTTACAATCAGCAAAACTTCTTCAGATGAAGTTGCCATAATGGCTAGATGGTGCTAATAGAGATTAAAAAAAAAAAATTTCACTTCTCAGTCAAGGTTTGATCTGTTGATGTCTAGAATTTCTCCCAAATCTGCAACTTAAAGTACAGGAGATTTATAAGGAAAAGTCTCTGCCCTCATTCAAAATTGAAGATAAAATTGTATGGCATTATTTCTTTGAAATCAAATTTCATTTTGTTCATACCACAGGTGTGAAATCACAGTAACAGAACCACTCCCAGAACTAAAACCACACCATTTTCAGAATTTTGGTCTTTCTTTCTGTGTGTCTGGAATAATCTAATTCTTAACACTTCAGATGCTCTTTTCCCTCTTTTAGTAAGTCAATACCTTTAACTGCTTTGCATATGCTGGCTAATGATTCACTTGTATATGGTTAATTGTTACACAGAGACAGCCCATATTTCCCACTATTCCCTAATTCTGGCAATCTTAAATATTTAACCCAAACTTAGAGGCTTGAGCATGACTTTTTGGAATACAAGGCAGCAGAGGGTTTTGAGGTGATCTGGGCTCAAGAGCAAAAATATGATTGGCGATGTCTACCTATGGTTAGAATGGGGAAAGTAGAAACACAAATGTACATATAAGGCGTTGCCAGTGAGGTTATGACTTAATTTTTATTTCCATAGGAATGATTAAAAATCTAATTTTTAGACATTCTACTTCTTCAAATATAGAGCATAGTTTAAGAGAAGTCAGCAAAGTTAACTTCATTTTTTTTTTTTTTTTTTTTTTA
>PVHY01016566.1:0-33505 GCA_004024945.1 Uropsilus gracilis
GAAAGGACTGGACTTTGCCAAAGTGCCTTCCTCTGAGGTTCAGAGGGGCAAAGGATTCGTCATTGGACTGTACACTGTGCCTTGGGGACCTTTGGGTCTGAGAATGGTGACTGGGGTAAGATAACTGCCACGTGCGGCTTTCACGACGTTTTGTTCTCCCTGTTCAGCTCCCTTGTTAATAAAACCCTGTTGTTAATTGGTATTTAGAGTGGCAACTGCTAGGCGCAGGCGAAACTGCTAGGCGCAGGCGAAACTGCTAGGCGCAGGTGAAACGGACCTTGGGGTTTGCAATTTGGAGGCTTTTGCCTCGTGCCCCGACCCGATATCAAATGCATATACAGAGTTAGATAGTAAGAATTTAAAAGCAAAGTCCAGTTATTTTCAAGATGGTCAAGATTTTAGATACTTAAATAATTTGGGCTAAGAATTTGATTTGCATTCAGGATGAGAGCACAGAAGCAGAGGCGATAAATTCATTGAAGAAGAAATATCCATTTGAACTAAAATTGAAGTTGGGCATTTGTAGGGTGGGTAGAGTTTGATGGGCCTTTCTGCTGTCCCCAAGGCTGAAGATGTTTTCCAATCTTACCAGTTCCAGTTGCTGAGGGACAGCCATGGAAAGGACTGAGAACTCTACCACTGTCCATTTACAAATTTATTTCTACCTTCATTTTCCAGAATTTTTGAGGAGTAAGGAAAACTGAGATGTGGAGCCAGAAATTCCTTTTTGTTTGTCTTGGTGTTTGATAATATATGCAATCTCTTTGGGTGGTTTAAGCGGTTTAGGTACCTTCTATAAAAGGGATCTTTTAATGACAAAACTAATGTGATTATCTGAGTGAGTGTGAGAGGCATATTCAAGGCTTAAAGAAAATCTGTTAGAATAGCTGAATGTATCTCCTTAATCCTTTCTATAAAGTGGCTGAACAATGCTCTAGGAAGCCATTGGTCTGTTTTTCTGGTAAATGCCTGTCTCCAGAGGTAGGTACTGTTCAGAGTTTGATACCCTTATGCTTTACCTTCTCAGCTACACAAAAGCACAGGAAAAGCCTGGAGGAATCCAAAACACTGGCAGAAACCAAGTGTGTTTTCTGAACCGTGAGGGCAAAACACAACGTGTGCATACTTCTCCATGGTGTTGGAGAAGAAGCCACCAGCAGGAATGGCATTTCAGAGAAGGGACCTTTTCATTTTGGTTCTGGATGAGGGGTCACTTGCGAAAGCTTATTGAGTACATTGAGTTTTTCAGAGTGACTTAGTTACTCCTTTTTTGGTGGGCTTGGATGGTAGGCAACATGTAAAAGGGGAGAAAAGAAGTACAGCTTTGAGTTCCAATAATTGCTTTGTGACTTTGAACCCAAATTAAATTCCTCTGAGTGACCTGCAGATTATAATACCTGCCACATAAATCTGCTGTGACAAAGTGAAAATGTGACCGTGAATGTGTCTAGCCACTCTAGTACATTATCGGATAACACGTTGCACTTCTTTTATTGTCTTACTTTATTTGAATTATTATTTAAATTCTTATTCTTTTAGGATGGTTCTGTTCTAAACACATATTTCAATATACCTGGACATCCATAGGCTAATTACTATATGCTGACCATTATGCAAAGTTCTTAGGATACAAATTTGACCTTTAAGGAGGTCAGTGGCTTGTAGGAGAAGCAGGTGTTAAAATTCATCTTGATAAATGTACATTGGAAGTGATTAATTCCAACTTGGGGTGATTAATAACTGAAACTTATGTAGTGTTGATTGTTTGCCAGGAGCTAAGCCAAATACTTTACTTGAGCTACAGCATTCAATTCTTATGAGGTAGGAATCACTCTGCCATTTCACAGATAAGGAGACTGAGGCTTGGTCAGATTATTTCAGTCACTTTCCCACATTTAAGTCAATTTCTCTGTGGAATTGTGGGTCAAATTAGAGTCCTAGCTTTGTCTGACTTTACAGCCTAAACTCGTTGTGCTTGCTGCATCTCAAGTCAAGGAAGAATTCCCAGAGGAGATGACTACAGTTAGGTTTTAGAACATGATTAAAGTTTTCCAGGTATGCAGAGGAGAAAGGCATTGTCTTAGATAGGAAAATCATCTGGGATGGATGATTAAAAACACATCAACCAGAAATAAGTTTGTGCAAGAGGAGCTAAATGCAGTTTATGACTAGGAGTGAAGCAGATTAGAGGAATAAGTAGGAACAAGATGATGATCTCCCACATTACACCTTTGTGAAAAAAGCAGGCAAATTAATTATTTTAATTACATGATATATGTCCTGTTTGTCCAAAAGGATTATGTAGCAAAGTGGGAATACTTGCTACCTTTATGGTGCAGAATCACAAACTACACATAAAAATTTAGAATCAGATAACTTTCAACATAGATGTCTCTTAAGAGAGCATAAATTCATTCTATGCTAGGCTGAATACATGTAATTCCTTAAGCATATAAGGACTTTCATGAAAAGAACCCAGAAAATTGTGTTTTATTAATTATTAATAATAATTGTGTTTTATTTATTATTTTTTTGATGAATTACGGAGTTAATGTGAATATTAAGTGAAGATTAAATGAGAGTTGTCTTTAGGTGCACTTGTAGAAATTGGTGAATTAAAAAGAGGAAGGGATTGAGAGGGTCATTCTAGGGAATGGGGATAAAGTCCTTAGCTGCAGTTGTAGGTTTCTCAATGGGAAATTTCATGATTGTTCTCTTTGGAGATTGGCATTGGCTATATGAGTGTCCTGCTAAAGCTGAAGTTGGGAAATAGTTTTTCCTAAAGGTCAGAGTTAGAGGATATCTTTTTTTGGAGATACATATATATATTTAATTTATACATAAATTGCACATCTTTGTGATCTCCAGGTTTCACCCTCCTACCCTGTCCCAGCCCCCTACCTCTGAGTTGTGTACTTTAATTTGATTGTTAGCTTGTTTTGACTTTTCTTCATGGTTTTTTGTTTATCTTTCCCATGTCCCATATAATAGTGAAACCATTTGGTTTTTGTCTTTTTCTTTTTTGACTTGTTTCTGATAGCATGGATGAACTTAGAAGAAATCATATTATCATAAAATCATCCAATTTGTTGTTTTTAATTGATGAGTAACATTCCATTGTGTATATATGCCACATTTTTTTCATCTAGTCATCTGTTGAGTTAGAGGATAATCTTTTTCTTCATTGATAACATTTAATAATTTTTATTGATGAATTTAAATGGAGTTCTGTTCTCTTGCTGAACTCACAATCTGAAAATCAGGACAGATGAAAAACAGGTCATTGAAACCAACTGGCATTGGTCATATAATAAGGAATAGAATGCTATGGTAGGTTCAAAGGGGCATGAGTAACCCGAATGTATTCTGAATGAGAGAAAAAACTTGGTGGGGAGAGACATCTCAGGTAAGATCCGAAAGATGAGTAAAAATATGGCGAAGGGGTGGTTAGAATGATCTAGATAAAGGTTTATGAAAATGTCCAAGCAGAGAGAACTTTGTCTGGGAAAAATAATTGGATGTGCCACCACCATTTGCTATAGCTGAAGTGCAGTGACTGAGGGGGCTATGAAATGTGGTTTTTTCTCTCTTTGAATCCCTCCCCCTAGTGTACAAGGCTATATATACATATAAAGAGTTTACAACTCTGACAAAAAGGATGGAAATATGTTTAGGAACAGGAGCCACACAAAATGATAGCACAAAAAATTTTCCAATCTTTCTCCTCCCCTTATCTCTGCGGTCTGACCTGTCACCACTGACCTGAGAACCAGCCTCCCCAAAAGGGCTACTTCTCACCTCTAAGATGGAAAACAAAAAGGCATGAAATCAGTGCTCTGAATGTAACTAGAGGAATAAATGTCAGTGCAGCAGGAGGGAAGAGCAATAAAGTAAGCAGGCCTGAGTGATGGTGGTAACCTGCTGAATTCCCAGGTCACAGAGTAATTTACTGACTGGTCCTCCCCACTAGATAATTATCCAGACAGCCCGATTCTGGTGTGAAACCTCCTGCTGCTCATGTTATTAATACTGCCAGCAAGCAGCAGGCGTTGGTGGGAGCAGAGAAGTGCAAACTGAGTCCCCAGGCTACTGAGTGAGTGTGTCGGTACCTGCCCTGGCCCCCGAGCTCAGCCTGAAAACCAGTTCCAGCACTCAGCTCTCACCCCAGCTGCTGCCTGGTCTTCAGGGAGAGGCTTCCAAGGACAACTGCAGGCTTGGGCAAAGGACGGACACCCAAGTCCTGGAGTTTGACCAGCTTCTGTTAAAGAACCTTGGCCTTGTTTCCTTTTGGAACTGACTGGAATAACTTAAATTAATATCCATGGAGCAGTGTCAGACCCTCCTCCTTGACCTGGCATGGGAATTTGACTTCATTGCTCTCAAATGAGACTAGTGAAAGTGATGGTGTCTGTTATGGGGTTTAATCATTTGGGAACTTGACCTCAGGTAACCCTGGAGGGATCTCAGGGTGCAGCTGATATGGGAGTGGAGCACTCCTAGTCTGTGCCCCTCTTTAAAATAATGACATATATAAAATGCTCAGCATATAGCAGACATTTTCAGTCAATACGGGTGTGCATCTTTCTTCTTCCACCTATAAATATCTGTTGAAAGGTCTCTTGCCTTGTCTTTCATGTCTTTTCTCTCTATTACAGTCTTGCTCCTCCAGGGTCATTTTGTATTTCTAGAAAATATCACCAGTGACTAAAGAGACATCTCTGACTGTCATGACTGGAGAAACTAGTGCTACTTGTACTTAGTATATAGAGCCAGGTGTCCTGCTAATCTCCTAATGCACAGGACAAGACCCCACAACAAAGAATTAACCCATAATGCCAAGGCTGTGAAAACTTGCACTAGGAAAATCTGCCTCATTCAGCCAAAGCAAGCTTTTTAGGTATAGATCTTAAATCACTTTCTTCCCTAAAATGTTCTAAATGGTTTGATTATCATAAGTGCATTCCTAATCAACATGTAAGGAGCACCTGCCCTGTGGCCGATTCTGCAAACTCTGTGTCCTTGAAGTGATTACAAACTGACTTTCTGTCATCTCCAGATGACATTTCTATCTGGTAAAGTCTGGTCAACTGAGGGTAGAAAGGGGATGTTGGAAATGGAAAATAAATTGTTTGGGGGATATAAAGAGGAAATCTTCTTGTGGGACATTCAAATGGCTAGCACAGATAGGGCCTTATTTCTCTCTTTGTGTGTGTGTGTGTGTGTGTGTGTGTGTGTGTGTGTGTATAATTGTCTAAGTTCTTGTAGATCTTGGATAATAGCCCCCTTGCATGATATAAAAATATTTTCTTCCATTCAGGAGGCTGTCTGAAAAAGATAGGTTTTTCAAGACTGCTAACTCAAATGAATAAAATAAAAATAAATACAGTTAAAATAATAGAATAAGCAATACACTAAATGTACCAATCACCATGTGACCTTTAGCAAATTACTTAAACTCTCCCACCATTCATTTTCTGACCAAAATATGAGCAAAACAAATTTATTGTATATTTAGTAATTAAGTATTAGTTCCTTGTTGGGGATATGATGTACAAATATTTTCTCCTGTTTAGTAGAAAGTCATTTAATGATAGTTTCTTTCACTGTACAAAGTTTTTTAGTTTGATGTAGTACTATTTGTTTCCTTCCTCTCTGGTTTGCCTTGCCACTGAAGTCAAATCCCCAAACTAAATATACAATAAATTTGTTTTGCTCATATTTTAGTCAGAAAATGGATGGTGGGAGAGTTTAAGTAATTTGCTAAAGGTCACATGGTGATTGATACATTTAGTGTATTGCTTATTCTGAAGTTAATGTGATGGATATTTTGCCTGTTTTCTTCCATGTACTTTATGTTTTCAGTTTTCATATCCAAGTCTTTGGATATGTGTGTGTGATGTGTCTCCATCCTGATAATATAAGGATATTTTATTCATCTTACTTTGTAAGGCAGTCACTTGTATCCTTGTTTCCGGACACTGTGGGGCATCCAAGGCCACCTGCATGATAAAGTGCCTTTTTGACTCTCAGAATTTGCTGTGTTGAACTTTAATGAGTTCAGGAATGCGTTCACAGCTGCCAACTTCATGTAATCACTAGGCTCTTCTTTCCTTATGTCCTGATGTATGGGATTCAGTATCACATTGGATTTATCATAAAACTGCTCTTGGTCTATATCTTTGTAAATATAACAATGAACTTCCATTGTCAACTGTTGGGTGTGTAATGGTGGCCTCCAGTTGAGGAATGAGTTGTGGCTGCCCCACAAGCAGTATCAGTTACACACTGTCAGGCAGTACTGGGCTTTTTGTTTGTTTGTTTTTGCCCAAACTCTGCAGAACATAAGTATCTACTTCCCTCCCATTATTAACATCAGCAAGTCACTTCTGCTGATACTGTGCCTTGTTATCTGGCTCTTTAGCTGTCAAAGTGTTCTTGATGTATAGATATACTACATCTTTGGCAACCTGTTGCCTGGATTTGCTGGCACTCTGGACAAGTCCATACCAGGTTCTCTCTACCTGCAAGCATAGGAACTGCAGTGCTGCTTCCAGGTTCCATTCATCCTGCTCTTCTTGAGGATGATGATAGTGGAGATAGTAGTAAAGACTCCTCCTAAAGTGATGGATCCTAACTCTTTGGGGATTGGCTCTAACTGAGGATGGAGTTGGGGACCCAATGGAAAATGATTGTCAAGTGAGCTGTTGGGGTCACCCCATTCCATTCATGGGCTCCCTCTTGGTAGTACCTCTGACTCCCTTTCCTGTCCCCTTTCCTTCCTTGCTCCCTTCTAATTTGTTACTGGCAGCAGCATCTGCTTCTCTAGTGAGGGGAAAAGGGCCTTACAGAGAAGCTTAGAGTGGGCAGTCCTGGGGTGGCAGAGGGAGAAAGGAGGAAGGGAGACTGTAAATGAAAGGCTACTTTCAGGAAGGAAAAGAGAGGGAGGACTTTGGTATTTTAATCTTCATACTAAAGTTATGGTATTTACCTACCAACGTTAGAGTATTATGAATTTAACTGTAAATTCTTTTGTCAGTGAATTTTATGCTTTCCTGTATTTCCTTGTAATAGTATCCTTTTATTCCATCCTGTAGAATTCTTTTCTATAGCTCTCTTGTAAGTCTGTAAGTCTTGTAAGTCTGATAACAATGGACTCCTTTAGATATTACTATTCTAAAAGTGCTATCTCTTCTTCAGTTTTAAATAAGTTTGCTGGACACATTTTTGATTATCCAGTTTTTTCTTTTCAATGCTGTTTCAAATATATTATTTGAGTTCTTTCTGGATTGCAAAATTTCTGTTAAAAAATCTACTGATAACCTTATATGAGGGTTTCCTTATATGTGACATTGCTTTTCTCTTGTTGCTTTTAAGATTCTTGCCTTGTCTTTAACTTTCAGTGGTTTAATTATAATGTGTATTCATGTGAATCTTTTTTGCTTTATCTCAATTGGTACCTTCTGGGTTTTCTAGATCATAATGTGTATCTTTCCTCAGATCAGGTAAAGTTTCAGTCATTATTTCTTTGAATAGGATTTATGAATCTTTCTTTCTCTTCTTCTAGGTGCTCCATTCACTTTTGTCCATTTTACCAAGGTTTGTTTCTAGAGTTTTATCTTGCTAGTTTGCGTGAAATTTATTTCTGTTTCTTTATTTTCTTTGATTCTCTCCATTAGTTTGTTATATAAAACAGTCACCCTTCCAAGTCTTGATGGAGTAGTCTCAAGTAGGAGATGAACTTTATCATTTGGCTTTTGTTTTTTTCTTAAGTCTTTGTGCTTTTCTAAGCTACTTTCTTTACTCTTACTATTTAGTAGTACATTTGACCAAGCTCATTAATAGTACAAAAGAATGAATCACATTCATCAAGTAGATGCAGGCAGATTGAAACTCTGACTTTATGGTAGTAAGTGTATTTAACTAAGTGTATTTAAGATCCTTTCCAGGAAGAGTGGTAAATTGGTATTTTTGTCTACTGGCTCTGCAATTGGCCTTAGTATATAATTAAGGACTACTCTCCTACCCCCATGAAGAAATGATTCTGTGTTTGCTAAGTTCCATGCACCTTATGAGTGCAAGTCCCATTGACTCAGTGTCAGGCAATCTTGTCATCATTGCTTTGATGTCACAAAAGTTGGGGTGTGTGAAAAAAGCCTCTTCCATAGAGATACTGGACCCCTGGAGCAGGCTACATGGGGAAAGTAGGGGAGGTAGCTCTCAGCCTAACTGACCCCTAGGGGATCACAGTCAACCTTTGGGTGTACCCTAAATTAGAAGTCTGACCCTCAAATAAGAGTTTTTAAATTATACAAATGGATCCTCTTCAGGGAAACAGTGAGAGGTGGGCACTTTGTCTGCTTTCTGCGCTAAGTACTTTATTTGCTATAGAACTGTGGGACTCAGGAATAAAAGTACCTAGAACAATTAACACTGTTCTTAGAGATGGTACATTGAGTCAAACATCAGGATGTTTCCTCTTGCTCCTTCAAACTTCACTTCTCCACACTTCACAGGGTTTTGCCTGGACATAGATGAAATCATGACATCTTCCCAAAGTCATATTAGAAATGGTGACAGAGCAACTTCTCTATGCACTGTGGCTGATACTATTTACCTCCCAACTCTCCTTCTCTCCTTAGCAGGGAGAGGAGCCTTGAAGAAGCCTTAGTAGTTTATATTTCACTGAAACAAGGATAATTTGGTGGGTTAATTCCAGTCACAGAGCTGCCAAATAGCATGGCCTTCTCAATATGCACAACAGCAAAACAGTGAGTTGCATATCAGTGAGTTGAAAAAAATGCTGCTTCATCAGATACAGATGTAGATGCTCAGAAGTGAACTATTTTGGTATTAGGATAACTGAGTTCAAGTTCAAGCTTTGCTATTCACCAACTATGTGACCTTCGACAAGTCCATCATCATTCCAGGCCTCACTTTCCTTTAGCTTGATATTACAGAACTGGTTTTGATTTTTAGGAAAAATACAAATTAAAGACAATGGAGTTAAGTCTCTGCACCAAGACTAAGAAGTATTTCCTTCTTTTTTTTAGAACATTTTCTTTAGGAAACTTAAATTTGTAACAAAATTTATGCAACAAAATTTAGTATCTAGCCATTTTAGAGTGTCATTAAATGCATCCACATCTTTGTACAATGAGACTACCATCCACCTGGATAACCATCTCTGAAATGTAATCCTAAAGGGAGATAGAACCACTTCAGCAGGTGCTTTGCTTCAAGTCATACAATTACTTCTCATATATAGATTATAATAAATTCATCTTTTCTTTAGATAAAGCCTATTAGCAAACATAGATGGCCACCTCCATTTCCATGGATCTATGATTAACTATGTGTGACAAATGTTGCTGTCAAGTACTCTTATCCGAGGACTAGTTGCTCAGAAGAATGTACAAAATAAGTTGTATCTTGGCTGTTAGTTTGCTGGGACTGCCATAACAAAGTACCTTAAACAACAGAACTGTTTCTCACGATTAAGGAGTAACTGAAAATCAAGGAGTTACCAGACTTAGTTTCTTCTGAGACCTTTCCTTGCTTTGCAGATGGCTGCCTACTAACTCTGTCTTCATTCGTGTGCATACATCCTGGTGGCATTTTATATGTCCAAATTAATCTTCTTGTAATGCCACCAATCAGGGTGGATTAGGATCCTTCCAAATAATCTCATTTAACTCACTAATCATGCAAAAAAACCCTATCTTCAAAATCAGTCATAGTTTGAGCTGCTGGGGTTAGGATGTCAATGTACAGATGTTAAAGGAACAAAATGCATCTCCTAACAGCTATGTAAAGAGATGGGAGCTCTTTCTTTGTAATCTCTTAGCAGATTATCTGGGATGTGTATTATATGATTAATGATTAATCAATAATACATTTTTTGACATTGACAGTTATGAAGGAGTATGAAATTTTACATACTATGGAAATAAAGCTCTCAACTCCCTTTAATTGTTAATATGCAATGGTGATAGTGGCTGGGGATAATGGGAAAGTGGGAAAAGCCAGACATCACCCAATGGACATCTGCTCCAGTTGCCCCCAGATCCTATCTAAAATATCTATATAAATAAAACTTACTCTATCAGCAGTCCTCAAGGGTCTTCAAGACACATGCCATTATGCAGGGCCTAAAGTATCACTGGCTGTGAGATAATAGCAGGTTGATTTTCTCTGAAATAATTTCCCTTTTTTTATTTCTTTTTGACAGAGTACAATAGTTCTCTTCTTTTGTTCTAAGTAGTCTTATTCTACTTTTGCTTGACCTACTGCTTTCAATATTCTTTCAACTAGTGTCACCAGGTACATGGAGAACATCAGATGCAGAAAAGGTGATAAAATGTGATAAACTGTTAAGAAGCTATATGGCACAGTGGTTACTAACGCTTGAGCTCTAAATACAGATTGTCTCCATTCAAATACAAACTACCGCTTTATCATTGTGTGATGTTGGGGAAATTACCAACCCTCTCTACTACTTCCTCATTTAAGAAAATAGATATGCTAGAATTTATCCTCTAACCTTATTATGAGGACCAAAAAATTTATGTAATGTGTTTAGAACAGTGCCTAGAACATAATAAGTATATAAAAAAAAATCTACAACTGATTAAGAAAGTGAATGATAATCAGGAGATACAATTTGTTAAGAAAATACTGACCTGAGGGCTGCCTGCGCACCTGGGTCCCTAGCTGTCCGAGCTCCCTTGCCAGCAGGGAGCAAAGGGGGTCAAGGTTCCTGGGTAAACCCTCTGAGTCGGGTGAACCCTGGAGGGGAGAGGAGGTGGGGGTTATGGTGGCCCCACCCACTAGTGGGTGACTGCTGCACAGGGCAGCCATCTGCAGCCTAGATTGGCGCAGCCATGTTGCCCTCTACTCCTAGCTCAAGGGGAGCATGAGAGGGTGCAGGCTCAGTCATCCAGGCCTGCATCCATGCAGGGAGGTACCGGTGTGGGGCAAGCAGGGTAGGGGGGTGTTTGGAGAGGATGAGAGGAGCCCCTTCCATTTCGCTCTCAGTCCAGCTAAACTTTAGAGGATCAAGAACACATGCAATACAAACCCCATCATAGAACGAGTGAAGGATCATGCAAAAATCCAGCCCACAAGCCTGAGATGGACACAGCAGATGGACAATCGATAGAACCAGTGTTGTGATACAAGAGAAACAACTGTAGAGACACGATGTCACCATGTGCACTTATGTGCTCACTGGGCCAGGAAAACTTGGGACCTCATTTGGAGATGCCTTCAAGGAGAGCAACACACCCTCCCCATACTACGGGAGAGGAGAGGATGACCAAAGATGGGGTAATTGGTCCCACATCAAAACTGCAAACTGAGGCAGAGGAGATGATCTTCAAAGGCCATTCACAGATGTCTGTACTCACAGAGAAACTTCTAGACCAACACTGGCTGGGGGCGAGACCCCCTAAATCTCACAACAGAGCCATAAGGTAAAGCAGCAAAACAGCAGAGATGGGATTGGAGAAGACGGCCTGCAGCAAGAAAACATGGACAGATCACAAATGAATATAGACTGGCCGCCCAACGCAAACTTATGACTGAAAACCTACCAACAAGGTTTGCCTTGTTCCCACAACGCAGTCCCTCACCCAGTGAAAGGACACTGCCATAGGAAAGAGACGAGCACAACTAGTAAACAACAAAGAGTGGGGTTTGAGAGAATGGAAGGGGCACCAGACGGAGGAGGTAGGAGGAGGTATCCCAAAAAACACAGAGGTTGTGATCTAAAGATCAAAATAAATAATATTAAAAAAAAGAAAATACTTATCTGATGTTAACTATATGAAAAAATGATCAACCATACTCATCATTAAGAGAGCTTTTACCTACCATACTGGCACAGATGGAGATGTTTGATCACACCTTGTATTGGTGAGGGCTAGGGAAGTCAGACACTTAAAGTTGTTAGTGAAAAAGTTGCATATGAAATATTGCCAGAACTTAAAGAGTACTTAAACCAGTGCTACAACTGTGCCAAGAGACAGTGCTACAGACAATGCCAAGAGGGGCGTGGCACAGATCACTCTCTGGGTTCTCACTAGGGTGCTCAATTGCAAGACACCACTCAGACTCAGGGTTCAACAACAATGGGGTTTATTTACCAAACAAGAGATTGAGAAAAGAAAAGTTTCTAAGGCCACAAGTAGCTGGATGTTTCACCCCAGGTGGTATCTATAGTGTCCAGTAGTCCCAAACAAAGACTACTTGTGTCAGTATTGTCTCATCAACAAGGGTCTTGAACTGGTTGCACACCAGTCATCAGTGCACCAGGGTCAAACTCAAGTGGCAGCAGAGGGGCTTACCAATGGAGCTGCTGAGTTGACACTATGGTAACCCACAGCAACAGGCTGAAGGTTGGGATGGACAAAACTAGATGCCAGATCAGACCATGATGGATTCAACAGCACCAGAAGGCAGTGCCAGAGACCACAGGCAGGGGAAACTCTTGAAGTCACTGATGAGTAGTGCCGGTCAGCACCAATCACCAGGACGTAGTGTCAGGTCCACCAGTCCTTCAGCTCTGTGAGCTATTGTGATCTCTGAGCCACAGGGCTGAAGCCCATGGTGCTCTTTACAGGCAATGTCTGAGACAGAACCAGAGGCAAGTACAGTGGACAGATCTTTGAGAAGGTCTACAAAGGTCTGGATGCCTGGAAATTTGGAAGTTATGGAGACCTGAAGACATTTGCTGAACTCATGTTCCAAAGCTGACTGCCGAATGCTTCTCTCTAGGTCCCCACCCTAGAAGCCTGAATTTACTATTTTCAATCCCAAGCATCTGATTGATCTGGTATAGCTCACTGTTTTTATTTACTTATTTTTATTCTTTATTTATTTTTATTCTTTAAACATAACCCCAGAAAATTGTTTTGGGGATACTTCCTCATCTTCCCTGTGGTGCCCCCTCCATTCTCTCAAACCCCACTCTTTGTTGTTTGCTAGTTAAGTGCATTATTCTTTCTTTCCTATGACAGTGTTCTTTTATTGGGAGAGGGACTGTGTTCTTGGAACCAGGCAAGCCTTGCTGGTCGGTTTTCAGTCTTAAATTTGCGTTGGGTGGTCAGTCTATATTTATCTGTGGTCTTTCCATGCTTTCTCATTGGAGGCTGTCTTCTCCAATTCCATCTCTGTTGTTTTGCTGCTTTATTTTATGGTTCTGGCGTCAGCTTTAGGGGGTCTCACACCCTGCTAGTGTTGGTGAAGAAGTTTCTCTGTGGATATAGGCATTTGTAATTGGCCATTGTAGATCATCTCCTCTGCCTCAGTTTGTAGCTTTGCTGTGGGATTGATGCACCCAGTCTCTGGCCTTTCTTTCCTCTCCCGTGGTGTGGGGAGGGATGCCTTGTTCTCCTAGAAGGCGTCTCTGAAACAAGGTCTTGGGTCTTCTGGACCCAGTGAGCACATAGGTGCGGTTTGTGACATTTTATTTCCATAGTTATTTCTCCTCTCTCGCATGCACTGGTTCTTTCGGTTGTCCATCTCCTGTGTCCAGCTCAGGCTTGTGGGCTGAATTTATACCTGGTCCCTCACCTGTTTTATGATAGGGTTTGTGTTATGTATGTTCTTCCTCCTTCTGAAGATTGGCTGGAGTGAAAGTAAAATGGAAGGGGCATTCCCTCCCACTCTTGCCTGCATGCTGGTACCTCCCTGTGTGGGGATAGGGCCTTCAGCTGGAGGCTAGGGGCAACTTGCCTCGGCTGATCCAGGCTGCAGATGGCTGCCCCATGCAGCAACCATCTGCTGGTGGATGGGGCTAAAACCGCACCTGCCCCTCCTCCCCCCAAGGCTTTCCAGGTTGGGGAGGGCTACCTGAGGCTTCCCCTCCAGGCACGGCAACCTGGATGGGGTGTGGCCCCTCCCACCCAAACCTAGGGTGGGAGGGATGGAGCCCCAGACCACATGGCGGTAGCTGGGGTGACTTGGTTACCACTGGAAGGGGGGAGCAGCTGGCTTGCACCCCACTGCACCCTTTGCATAAGAGAACTAAACCTACCCAGGCCCTGGTATAGCTCACTCTTACTTTCAGTTTGCATAATTAGCTCAAGCCCTTCACTGACAGCTGGAAAGCTTGAACCTGATTGGCTCATTTATCATCTTAACTGATTGGTCCCACTTAAGCAACAATCAAACTCATTACATTTTCTTTGGACTTAATTGGCCCATTCACCACCCTGGAGCCAGATACCAAAAGGGAAAGGATGGCCTCTGCATAGACCCACCTGTACTCAGATCAGAGCAGCTTAGTGGGCCAAAGAACTTCTGCTTTAGGAATGTTAAAGAAAGAGTAACTTGGAATAGCTATAAAAAGTAAATGTGTACTTATTGTCCTGCAACCCCACTTCTTGGATTTTATTCTACAACCTGTAAAGCAAACTATGTAACAAATACCTTTGATAGTTTCTTTTTGTAATGATAAAAAAGAATCACTGTATGCTGATATGAAACATTCTCCAAGATAAATTGCTAAGTAGGAAAACAAAGACAGGCACAGAACTTTGAATATACTGTAAATCACAAAAGACTGGTTACCTCTGGAGAGGGTAAATGGGGGTGACTGGGTACAGGTCACACCCATTCACACCATTGTAACTTTTTATACTTTTATAATTTTTTTTTAACCAGGTGCACGTATTTTCTAGTAAAAAAAAAAAATCATCAGTACAACTGATCCAAAACACTATCTGTAAAAAGTAAATTTTGCATTCTTTAAAGATTTTTTATTGTTTACATATATTATATATATATGTTTACATATATTATATATATATATTACATATTATATTTGTATTCCCCCAGGGTTCTCCTACCATCATATCACCCGTGAACTGTCCTCTTGATTTCTTGTGCTCATCTCCCTGGATTTCTCTCTATCTTGTTTGCATACTAGCTTTAAATAGGCACTTAATTTGTTACTGGAAAATGATTTGGCTTACTAGTTTCAGGTATTTACAAAACTCAGCAACCTAAATCCCTGAAATTTAGCTTAAAAATAATCAAATAAGTCAATTAAGGCTAATTCAGTGTCCTGTCATTCTCATTTTTAAGTTGACAGACAGCAAGTATGTTAACTTGTTTGATAGGCTTATCAGATGAATGTCTCATGAGGGCTTTAGCAATCGATATCTGATGGATATACAGACATGGGGTCTCCTTCAATTGAAGCTAATAAACCAAATTTAGTCATGTGTGTTTTCTCTAGTTCATCCACTCCAGAAGCTCATTAACTTCTAACTTACCCCATAGGTTTGGATTTGTGGATCCACTAAAGCTGTGTTTTCATCTTGGCCCCAGTAAGCAAGTCTGCCTTGTTTTTGTGAGGTTATTTTGGATCATTTCTTTCTTCCACAACCAATCCCACCCTCAGTTATCTTTATCTTTTTCCTCTGCCCTCTACTCCACATTCACTCCATTGCCAAGTTCAGTTGCTTCTGCCATTTCAATATCTCTTTTATCTGTTACTGATTCTCTAATTTTGTAGCCCGTGGTGGCTTCTTAATGAGAGCTGCAAAGATGGAGCCATCCAAGGTCATCTCCTTGCTTCTTATGTGGTGACTATTGCTTGATTTTCAACACTCATAAAATTGGGCCTCTTTATTAGCCCTGTGCTGAACCATTTCCTTGAGGGTACGATTCTACACTACACTTTGTATTTTTAATTTTACCTTGTATTTTATGTGCACCTCTTGTAAACTTTGTAATATCAAACTGTACAATGGATTGAGTGCTTGTGTCCCCCTGCCCTGCTCCCTTTCATATGTTGAAATCCTAACCTTCAATGCAATGTTATTAAGAGGTGGAATCATTGGAAGGTGCTAGGTTGTGAGTGTGGGAACTCAGAATGTGGGCACAGTGAAGGTAGCAGTCCATTACCCATAGGAAGTCCTTCACCAGACTCTGATCACATTGGCCCTCTGATCTTGAACTTCTAGCCTTCAGAACTGTTAAAGCAAACAGAACTAATATGCAGTATTACACTTGTCATGTTTGTTGTCTTCACTAGGCTGCGAGGGCCTCCAGAAAAGAGACAAACACACTCTCTTTCTAAGCAGTCGTTGTTGGTTAACTTATGTACTGAGTACTGTAAATGCCTAGCATGATTTTTATATATTATCTCATTGCTTCCTCAGTGTACACAGAAGCACATATTAAGAAATCCACTTTAGGAGTGAGAGTTCTAAGAATAGAGTATTTAAGAGACTTGTGAGCACGGATCTGAACTTTGTTTCTATATTCTCTTCCATCCTCTGGCTCTACAACTGAGAATACGCAGCTGAGTCAATCTCATTGCTGAGTCACAAACTACAATTACTGACTGGAAACTTCAGTTTAGACACAATCTGTTCCAGAAATCCTCTATAACCTGATTCTGCCTATTTATTTCACATAAATCCTGATCCATTTCTGCTACCACACCTTTGGTGATCTGTGGGGTTTCAGCAGGCAGGTTAGTTCTACGTGTTGAATAGACTGGGTGGGTGGTGTTTCCCATTTGCTGAGAGTAAGGAGGACAGGCACAGGGGCTGATCTGCTGGGCTAGCTCTGGAAGAAATGCTCCCAGAGCACCCAGGGCTGAGGCAGTTAATTTGCACCAGTGGTGAGGAGGAAATTCCTTGTAAAAGCTAGCTCCTCTCAGAACAATGTGGCCTTTTATTTTTTAGTTTTGGAATGGAGCCTAGCTGTCCATGGAAACAAAGAGAGGAGAGAATCACTGAACCAGTCTCACACATAAAAAGCTGACCATGTCTGTCTTTGAAGTCTCCTTTATGTTGTTTAGAAAACTTTGGATTATAGGGGTGTTTTTCCTCCTTTTCTTCCTCAGTTCCTCACCCCACCCCAAATTTTTAGAGAAAAGAGAGAACTGGGTGTAAGGAAACCTTTCTTTGAAACAGGGCAGAAGTCATTAATTAAGGCTTCTATTCATTCCTGCTGACACTTGCTCATCAATCAGATTTCTTCTTAGCATTCTGATGACCCTACTGACCTGGAGTCCTCCATACTGTCTGCAAGACAGAATTGAAACTCAGACCACACACCAGAAAAAGGTGAGTGGCCTCTGCTTCTGGTTTCCTAAGGTGGAGCAGAAAGAGTCTGGGGATAAAGCTGGCTGGTCAGAAGCTCCACTGAGTTGAGGAAAAGATGAACAAAAAAGATTAGTTTCTTTGCGGAAGCAAGTGTTACCCACTTTGCTGAAGTGATGATCTATAGTTGCTCTTTTCTTCTTTTAACCTGGGGCCAGTCATGGAACTCAGAGCCAGGCCAACTGAGCCCAGAAAATGAAGTTAGCACTTCCTCTTTGCCAACTCAGCACTGCTGAAAGAACTTAATTACTTTAATTCTCAGAAAAGGGAGAGCAGCTCTGGAAGTGACACTGGCATTGGGGGGAGAGGTAGTCAATCTGAGGTAGTCAGTCACTGCTCATTCATGATTCATTCATTCAGTAACCTGATACTGTATAGTGGGGCCCTGCTAGGTACTGAAGACAAAGGTGTGAATGAGGCAGACACAATGTCTGTCTTCAAGGAAGCTATAATCTAGTTGTAACATATTGAGACTTTTCTTGAGGAAAATCAAATATTTAAGCAGACCCAGTACTGCCATGCACAATTAAAATTCATTGACTATTTATCTCCTTCTCTTATGCATAAGGCCTTGTTCTAGGAACCAGGAATAGCAAATGAAAGAGAAAAACATTGACCCCCCCCAACCCATGCCCTCAAGGTATTGGTAGCAGACAATGATAAACAACTGATGGGTAGTCAATATGAGAGGTGTGAGAAGTTTCATGACAGTGTTACTTCCAGGATTCAGAGACCAGAGGATAGTTTACTCTGTGGAGCTTCTGAGTTCCTATTGTGAGTGAAATGGGAGTCACTGGAGGATTTGAGCTGTGACATTTAAAAAAGTTTTGAGAATAAATTTAGAGGGTGTTGGAACATGAAGAAAATCCTCTCATACCCCTCTTAGTTCATCTACGCTAACAAATAATCAGATAAGCATCAGATAGACTGGTAAGATAAAGCTAAAAAGAAGTTTAATAATAACATGTATACCTCCTGTATCATGGGAGAGAGCCAGCATGACTGACTTAACCCATGTGTCTTCAGATGTCATTCTAGTTCTCTTAGCTGGGACATTGAACAATAAAGTGGAGGGAGAAAGAAAGAAAGGTCATTTGGGGAGGTTACAGGGAAAGGCACTGTAGACAAAAGTATGCATGTTAAGCTCTGCTTTTGCTACTGAAAAGAGATGGATTAGGTCTTCCCATACAAGCTCTTCTAGAAGTTCACATGTAATTATCTTTTTAAAGAGCAACTCTAGGAAGCTCTTGAAATTTTGACTTTCAGGAAATTTCCTTCTAGGAAGTCAACCTTTGGCCAAAAGGGCATATTTTGGGGTGAGGATTTTACTTCTCTTTAAGAGCATTGGAAGCTAAGGACATGGGTTAGAAGGTTATTGTGATAAATCAAGCACTATTAAATGTTTTCTAAAGTGAAAATTACTCCATTTGGAAAATAAAAAGACCTGCAAAGAGCTTACATAAAGTAGTTTTTTATTGTTGGAAGGATAATATTTATTAGTAAGAAAAAAGATTATCAGGCAAAGTCATATATCTTCAGGGGTATTACAGTGTAAAAGGAACAGTAAAAAGCAACCTTGGAGTCAGTAGGTAGCACTCGTAGCCATCTCATTGGTAAAAGGTGAAGCTTTCTGAATTCTATACCCTGATTTTCTGAACAGAGACTGCAGAGAATGAGAGAAGGACCACGGCTGTCATGTTGATCTTAAAAGACTAAAGACAGACAGAGTTTGCTTTGTTTTTCTGGCTTCAGCTCCCACTCTGGTCTCTGCTAAGACTGTGCAACTGGTAGAACAGACAACATCTGGCCAAGTACAGGCCAATTAATATTCTCCTTTTTCTCCTCCTCCCCCACCTCTTCCTCCTCCTCTTCATGCCCCCCTCCACCCTCTCCTCATCCTTTTACTTCCCCTCTTTGAACTCCCCCCTTCAACCCTCTCTTCTTCTCTCAACCTTCTTCTCTTTCCTTCCTTCCTTCCTTCCTTTCCTTCCTTCTCTCCCTCAACCTTCTTCTCTTTCCCCTCCTTTTCCCTTCTATCCTCTCCTCCCTTTCTCTCCTATTTTCTCTTCCTCCTTTTTTTTTCTTTTTCAACTTGACAGCAGTTGTTGTTTGTTAACTGACAAGATTACAAAAACAATCAATGGTAGATACCTTAGTTCATTCTTCTAATAAGCCTGTTGATCTGGTCTTCCCTGCTCCCAGCATCTCCACCTTCTACAAAATGGGTGGTTTTCTTCTTTATTCCACCTCATAGAGAAGATAATTTGAAGGGCCAGAGGAAGTTGTTTGCCTGTTTGAAGCATTTCCCAACAGTATAGATCTCATGAATCAGTTCCTCCATACAGATGATGCCATATTTACCAAGTGCTCGTGCAATCAATGTGTTATCTATTAGGGCAACTCTTATCTTGATTTTGCCATAACCACACTTGTAGATCAATTCATTCACTGATTTAAGGTTTGGATACCCCCATGCTATATATGGCTCCACAATCCTCAGTGTGTTAATTGAAGGTTCGTTGAGCTTAGCAAAGGCACCATTGAAGATCTGGCGAAGGCGAAGCAGCTGCAACACTTTTCAGAGCTTTGGGCTCACATCATTGATACCTCTGATCCTGATAACAAATGCCAATTTGGGTTCTGTGGGTGCATAGAAGTTCCCAGCTTTTCTTGCCATTCTACCCACTCGAATCTCAGTTCTGTACATCTGCCTTATATTCCTCATGATAGTGCTTAACTCTTTCATAGATAAGCTTCCTCCTGGTCTTTCAAAGCATCTTTTGAGCAAACTTCTTTCTCAGACGCTTGATCTTCAACTCCACAAAATTCCTCCGCTTTTTCTTGAGAGTTTCTAGCACAGCAGGAACCTTCTCCTCCATACCCTTCATGTTTCCAGCTGGAAAGTCTTCCTCCCTTTCTTCCACCTCCTCCTCTTTTTCCTCCTCTTTCTTTCTCTCCCCCCCCCTTTTTTCTTCTCACTCCCCATGTAAATAAACCTCTTTTATCCTCCTCTCTGCAATCTTCTTTGGGTCTTATCCTGTATCCTTAATCACATAGTGAGGACTCACAACCCAGACATCATCCCACTTCCCTCAGTGTTGCTTTCTACCCAGAGGCCTCTTCTTTTGCAGATTACCTCACTCTTGCCAACCAGATTGATTAGTTTGGAATTTCATTTTTGGGAGAGACTGAAACAAGAACTTGATCTGATATTAAGCCCTAATAAACTCCATCAGGAACAACTCCATTTTAAATCAGTTGTTTCTTTCTTCAGAAAAATGCTGTTTGACATGATGGAACTAGAAGAAATCATATTAGCAGAAACAAGTCAATAAGAAAAACACAGAAACCAAATGGTTTCATTAATATATGAGACATAGGAAAAACAAAAGGCCAAGAGGAAAAGTCAAAACAAGCTAACAACTAAACTAATGTACATACCTGGGAGTGGGGGATGGGTGGAATTGGTCAGGGAGGGGAGGTGGGTGGTGAACCCTGGTGAATACAAAGATGTGGCATATATATATATATATATATATATATAATCTAATAAAAAAGAAAAAAGTTAAATTTGAGATGCCCATTAAACTTCTAAATAGAGCTATTTGACTAGGAAGTTAAATAGTTGAGTCTGAATTTCAGAGAAGATCTGGACTGGAAATATAAATTTTAAGATTTGTCAAATATATTAAAATCATGAAATTGAATGAACCCACAGAGTGGGGACGGTAAGAGAGTTGGGTTAAGTAAGGACTATGCTTTGGGTGATTTCACGATCAAGAAGACCAGAACTTTTAAAATAAAGAGCAAAAAAGACCAATAAAGAAAAATAAAACTAAAGATTATGTTTTTTTGGATTCTAAATGAACAAAATGTTTAAAGGAAGGAGTGATCAAGTAAATAAAATTCTCTTAGAAGTAAAGTAGATGATGATTAAGAATAAGTGATTTATTAATAAAGACCTTCACAAAAGCAGCATCTTAAGATAGCAGGGGTGAATTCTTGTTTAAGGTGGGTTCCCCAGAGAACAAAAAATATGTGAAGCTGTAACTGTCAATTTTCACAGCCTTGTGTTATACCTTGAAACCTACTTTGATATAATCAGATGCTGTTTCAGGCAGGGTTGCCACCACTAAGGCTTTCAGTGATGCTAGGAAAATGTGACTTCACAGGAAGAGATGGAAACAAGGCAATGGAGACAGAAACAAGATGGCAGACATACTCAGAACCAGAACCATGAATAGTTTCCAGGGAGTTTTTAGACAGTCTTTATAATCATGTATAGGGTACAATTCATAAAGCTTGCAGATAACGTATTTGACTTTCACAAAAACCTGGAAGCAGGTGTTCATATTATCCTCCTTCTGGCTGGTGAAAGAATGAAAGCTTAAAAGAAGCAAGTAAGTTTCTGGAAAGTACACAAGATTGGAGTAGAAATCCTCAGCCAGGCCTTTTTATTCCCAGAGAGACACATTTTGGAAGATGTTGGCCAGTCTATACAGTTTGAGGGGGAGATAATATCAAAGCGTTTTGCTCAGTTTCTGTTTTCTTCTCTGCAGGTGGGAATCAGGCCCCTCCCTCTCCCCTTACACCTTTCTCATTGCTCACTTTTGCCTGGTTGCCTTTTTGTACCTGGCAATGCTGCACAGGACAGGTAAAGACTGAATTTCTGACAGATGATAAATGGCAACAGCTTATTTTCCTTTCTTCTTTCTGAGGGTTGGCAGCCACAGCAGCTGAAGCAGCTGCCCAAAGCTGGGGTGTGGTGAGAGAGAGGGCTTCTGAAGATGCTTGGCCAAAGAACAGATGCAGTCACGCAGGCTCCTGGTCCCAGTGCCTTTGAAAGGAGGTCCTGTGTGAACTCAGACCTTTCTGTCCAGCTGGTTTGGCACTTTTTCCCTCTCTGGTTTTGAGGAAGCAGAGAAGATGAGGAATAAGTGACAAATTCCCCCTTGCTGATAGAGACCTAGCTTGGCAGCCTGAATAAATTGGCTTCCACATTGGGGGGGGAAAGCTTTAAAATGAATTGAGAACAGAAGAACTGATATGTCTCTTATCGGTCTGCTGCCTGTTGACTTTGGCTGGGAGATAATCACCATGGTTAACTAGGATCCTGGCAGCCAGTTATTATTCCTCCCTGACCATCTCATTCACTATTGTTTTGGCAGATAAAACCCTGAAAGAATATCAAATCCCCAGTGCTCTGCAGCATTGTGGTTTCTCCTTATGAACCACAACCTCCTTCCTCCCCCACCTCTCTCTCGGCCTACCCACTTCGTTCAACCCCACCAACTGGGATGAGATGAGGGCTGAACAGGTGGTCTTTCAGACATATAGTTTCATTCCAAATACAGGAGCTGTGCTACTTCTATGATTCACTTTATAAACAAGCTGCTGAGGACCATCTATCCCAAAGGGTGATGTGAAACAGCTGAAACCACTTGCTTTCTGATGCTCATGGTCTCCAACTACCAGGTCTGATAAGCGTGAGGCATTCAAGAAAACCTACTACTGATTATTTAAGTGTTAATACTGAATTGTTGTTAACCTGAATACTGGCCTTTCCTCCCTCCCATGCCCCAATTGTGACAAAAGAAATAGGGTGAAGTAATGCTGAGATGTTTGTCTAGCCAGGTGTCTGACAGTTGGAATAATTCGCCTTCTTAGTCAGTTCTCTATGAAAGCAAGATAACATTCTTGCATTCCTGTCAGGGAGGGTTACACCTTTCAAGTTTTCTTGATCCAAATTTTGTTTGGTTCCTAGGGCAGGTTCAATGGTCCACAGGTTAGCAAAATCTACTTAGTTCTTTTTTTTGAACTAATCTGGATCAACTGACTCAAAAGCTTGTTGGGAGAAAATAAAAAGAACAGAAGGATTTGTCACCAAGACTTCTTGAACACTTCAGGCATCACTATGGGTTTCTTCCAATGTATTCCTTGCACCCTGGTGCTCTCTTCGACTGTCATGGATCTGTTGCCTCTTTGCAGTTGACATTGGAACTCATTTTTGTGTAATGGTCTTATTTAATTAGATCCATAAACTGTAATCAGTTATAAAAATGTTTCCCTGAAAAACCCCCAGTTTCACCAGGTCTTGAGATAAATTCTAGGACAGTTTGCTATGTGAATTTTCATTGTGGGGAGAGAAACAGCAATGTGTATGCATAAAGAAAGTCCATAGGAGACAGCAAAATTTCTATCAGAAATGGGAAATTGGGCTAATACATAAAGTCATTAATTATTACCAGGCCCTGAAGTAGATCAAGGCTCTGCTTTTACCTTTATGGTGTTTATAAGCCAGTGGAGGAAGCAGCTGCCAAATGAAATAATTCCAATTTAACTTGTCCAATGTTATCATAGATTTGGTATCAAAATTCAAAAAATCCTGTTCATTTGTTCACCACTGTTCACCTGGAACCCAGTGTAGTGTCAGGAACATAAGAGTCAATTAAATCATACTTGTTTGGTTGATTTATTTATTTAGGTAAACCAAGTGGTTTGATTGCTCCATTCAATTATTAAAGCGTTTATTTTGTCACTTATTCACTTCTTAAATGATGTTAGCTATTTTTAAGCTTACTTAAGGCAACTTATCACCATTTAATTTGTTTTGCTGTTATTGTTGTATTCCTTAGTTTGTTTATTATTTTTAGTTTTCATTATAACCTTACTTTTTCAAGTTAATTGCACACACACACACATACCCCATATATCTATATCCATATCTACATCTATATCTATATATATATATAGAGAGAGAGAGAGAGAGAAAGAGCATCATTATCTATCCTGATATTCTCCCACCACCATATTATCTGTGAACCATCATCTTAATCTCTTGTGCCCATCCCTCCCCTGACTTTACTCCCTCCCCTCTCTTGTTCTTAGCTCTCATTCTGCTAACAGTTTTAAATTTTTGTCCCTTTGTTTTCTCTAGCACCATTTAATTTGAATATAAAATCATCCTTAAATAACAGTAGAATGAATTTTGATTAAGTGGAAATGAAAAAGTTATGACTTTGGATATGTACTGGAATAGCTGAAAAATGAGAATATTTATTTTTTATTGAACATTCATTATGTATTGATTTCTTCCAAGGTGCATTGTATCATACTCTTTAATCATTAAAGAAAATAGAGGTTTTTTAGGGCTAAAATAATCTACCCATTTCATTTGATGGGACTCAAACTCAGGTCTGTCCATATGACTCCAAAGTCTATGGTTATTGTCTACCTCTTCTGTTGGGTATGAACAATACCTAATTAAGGTATTGTCTACCTTAATTTAGATTTCAGGTAAGTGGATGGAGCTGCGTTTAGGTATAACCAAGGCTGGAGAACTAAACTGCCTGTAGGTCTGATCCCTGCAGGTATGGCCAAGAACCTGAGAATTGAATTGATCAGCTCTGATCTGATATTTAGAACCAGAGATTTTTATCTGGAAACAGGGTGGGGCATGGTATGACAGCTAGTGTCCTTGAACATGGTGATTGATACTTAGACAATAGAATTTGAGAGTAATGTAACAATAGGATATGAAATAGGATTAGAGCTAGAAGCAGGTGCATAGGTAGTAGTGAGAGAGATATAATGGGGTTTGAGCATTTGAGGTAGGAAATTTGAAAGTTTGGATACTTGAACCCAAATCAAGCTGACTGGATTAAAAATTAAGAATGCTGATTTGCAATATATGTTGCTTTTTAGGGGATATCTATCATTCCATCCTTTTGCTATATATAACACAGCTATAGTGTGAAGAATCTTAGAAGTGGGATGGGATTCTCTTCCATCTCTTGTTAGCTTTGGACATTTTGTCAAGTGGCCTCATTTATGAACTTCACTTTCTTCATTTTAAATGGAATTTTAGCATTTGCCTTGGTGGTTATGATGATTATCTGAGATTTTGTGAAGTACTGCACTGTTTGGATGGTATGGCTCTGTATTCACAGACGGTTTTTTCTCATGTGTGTTATCATCCATAAAATTGGTTATAGAAACTATGAATGGATAATAGACATGGACAACACAATAGACTTGGTAGATAGGTGCATGCCAGTGCTTGTCAACTAATGAGGCATTGATTAAGAAAGGGCTGCAACTCAGCAAGAAAAACAGAAAAAATTGACAAAACAACCTATGGTATGAGAGAAAATAATATATGTGATAAGGGATTATTGTCCAAAGTTTATACAACTCAACAACTTATACAATTCAATAATAAGATAACAGCCTGTGATTATAAAATAGAAAGTGGAATTGAATAGAGAATTTTCAAAGAAGACTCATAAACAGACCATAGGTACATGAAAAGGATATATTTAACATCACTAATCATCAGGGAAATGCAAACCAAGATCACAATGAGATACCACCTCATATATGGATAACATCAAAAAGATAACAAATAATAAATATAAGCAAGATTTTATAGAAAAAGGAAACTTTGTGCCCTGTTAATGGGACTATAAGTTGGTATATACATTATGGAAAATGGTGTGGAAGATCCTTTAAAAATTAAAAATAGAACTACTATTTGACTCAGCAATCTCACTTATATTTTTATGTCCAAAGGAAATAAAAACAGGATCTTGAAGGGATAACTGTATCTTCAGTGTTCATTGTAGTATTATTCACAATAACCAACATATGGAAACAATCTAAATGTTCATCAGTGGATGAAACTAGGGGATTGCAAAGATGTGAAATTTATATATAAGTAAATTATTTGATTATTAAAAAAAGAAAATGTGATGCATATATAATTCAGTCATGAGAAAGAAAAGGAAATTCTGCTATTTGTGAGAAGTTACATAAACTTGGAAGGCATTATGCTGAATGAAATAAGCTAGACAGAGAAATACAAATACTACATGGTATCACTTACAAGTAGAATCTGAAAAAGCCAAACATAAAAGCAGAGTGGTGGTTACCAAGGGATGAATGATAGTAACCATCCAGAAATGAGAAGATAATGGTCAAAGGAAAAAAACTTGTAGTTAGAAGAAAAACATATCCTGGAGATCTAGTTTAAAGAATGATGATTATAACTGTATTACTATATTTTATACTCCACACAATATACTTGTGTACTTGTATATATATATACATATATATACATATACATACATACATATATATGTATATATATATACATATACATATATACGTATATACGTATATATACATATATACTCTCTAAGCAACTTTCAAGTGTATATATATGTATATACATATATATGTATATATATGTAAAAGATCTACTCTCTAAGCAACTTTCAAGTGTATATATATACATATATGTATATACATATATATTATATATACATATACATATATACATATATACGTATATATATACACTTGAAAGTTGCTTAGAGAGTAGATCTTTACGTTCTCACTACAGACACTCATAGAGGTAGGTAGCTATGTGAAGGAACGAGGGTATTAGGTAAAGTTATGGTGGTGATTATTTTAAGATATATATATTGTTTTAAGATATGTATATATCAAATTAATATTAGATATTTTAAACTTATATAATGTTATAATGACTGTACTTCAATAATGCTGGGGAGAATAGGCTTGCAACTTTCTTTGGGTAGGTGGTAGGATCTAATTGAAAGTAACAAGAAATGCTTATAAAACAACCCTGTATGCAAAGAAGAGTCACTATTTGCTTCATTAATAAGGTTCCAATTGTTTTCAGGCTGTTTTGTATGACTGTGTCAGGCATTCTGTGGTCTCCTTTCAAGGAGTTGGTAATATTGCCTCTAGAAAACTAGATCAGTTCATCAATTTTACTGTACCCTTTTTTATTCTGCTGGGCCTGTTTCTATAAAAATAGAAGGATATGATATTCTTTTTCCTTTAATCAGACTAAGCCGACTTCAAATATACTTGGGGGCATCATATACATAATTACAAAATTCTCAGTTAACATGTAAGAGAGGCTGCTGTAAGTGGACCTACAAAGCCCAGATGTTTAGCCAAGTAATTCATTTTCTTTTGAACACTTACCTTAATGATGTATAAGATCTTCATTTGGGCTACATCACGATGAAATTTTTTAAGAGAAAGTTTTAGGAGGCCTGCATTCTATAAGACTGAATCTGATGTTAGCACATTTATATATGTTTTTGTAAGTCTTCCCTCTATATAGAGTGTCTCATAGACGCTTTAGATATAATAAAAAACCTGAAGAGTTTGGAAGAATAGAGAGTATGGGTGGAAGATGGATATACTCATCGTTGATTTGCTGTAAAGCTATGGAATTATCAAAGATAACATTGATTTAGGTTTTGTCAGGGCCAAAATCAAATATTAGTTTCACCACTCAGTAGTGGTTTGAACTTGATAATTTAGCTCACATTCTCTGATCAAAACTAAATGAATAAAATAACCCAAACCATTTACAAAAAAGAATAAAAATAAAGAAATACAATATATAGGAACAAATTTAATAAAGGAAGCAAAATAGCTGTATTCTAAAAACTGTAAAACATGAGTGTGAAAAATTGAAGAAGACACAAGTAAATGAAAAGACATTCCTGAGTTTGTGGATTAGAAGAATTAATGTTGTCAATGCATCTATACTACCCAAAGTGATTATAGAGTCACTGCAGTTCCTATCAAGATTCTAATAACAAAAAAAGATACATGGAACAATTGAATAGGTTGGAGTGATCAGAAAATAACCCATACCTATTTGTGCAGTTAATAAACAAAGGAGGCAAGGAGGTACATTGGAGTAAGGAATGCTTCTTAAATAAATGTAGTGAGAAAATCACATGTATTTGACATGTAAAATAATGAAGATAGAATACTATCTCAAACTACACACAAAAAAAATCAACTCTAGGTTTCAGGATAAGACCTGAAACCATAAATGCATAAATAAAAACATAGATAAAGCACTTCATGACATAAGGTTCAATGATTTCTTTGCAGTTACATCTCCAACAATAAGAAAACAAAAGAGAACATAACTAGTTGGGATTATATCAACTGAAAAGTTTCTGCACAGTGAAAGAAACTGTAACTAAAAGAAAAAGACAGTTAACTGAATGGGAAAAAATATTCATGCACCATATAACTGACAAGAGGCTGGTATTAAAGATCTATGAAGAACACATACAACTCAATATAAAGAAGACAACAGCAACAACAACAAAAAAACCAGAATCAACAAATAGAAGAACCAAACAAGCAGTTCTCAGAAAAAAAAAAAAAAAGACATACAGATAACTAAGAAGCCATGAGTAAATTTGTTTGTTAATACTTATCATCAACTGGAGCGGGCGGGGAGGGGAGGTGATGGTGATGGGTGACCCCCAGGGACTGAAATGATGTAAAAAAAAAATAATAAAGCAGATATTGGTTAAAAAAAATACTTATCATCAGGGAAATGGTAAATCAAAACCACAATAAGACATCAAAATACCGAAAATATTAGTGCTGTCAAAGATGTGGACAAAAAGAATACTTTCACACTGTTGGTGGAAATGTAGACTGATCTAGTTCCTAATGGAAAGAGTATGGAGGTTTTCTATAAGATTGAAAACAGATCTACTATAAGAACCAGCAACTTCATCCTTAGGTATTGCCTCAAAAAACATAACCAATATATAAATATTTTTTTGAGAGTAGGTATCCCTTTGTTGCCCAGGGACAGCAGACTCATGTTGTCCAGGGTACTATGAACTCAAGGAATCCCTAGCCTCAGCTTCCCAGGTAGCTGGGATTACAGGTGTGCGCCACCATGCTCAGTTATTTTTTGAGACTAGGTCTTGCTATATTGCCCCAGGCGGGTCTTGAACCCGTTGACTCAAGCGATGTCCTAGTTTCAGCCTCACTTAGTAGACTGCAATTAAAGGCATGCGCCACTGTGCCAGGCCACAAGGGATATTTGTAATCCCATTTTCATTTCAGCACTGTTTGCAATAAGCAAAACCATGGAAACAAACTAAGTTCCCCAAATCACATCAGTGGATCAGGAAGATGCAACACATTGGATGCACTGGAATACTATGCAGTGATAAAAAGGAGATAACCTCATGCTATTTGTGACAACATGGATGAAGCTGTAAAGAATTATGTTAAGTGAACTAAGTTAGAATGAGAAAGATAAATAATAGATGGTATCCCTTATATGTAAAATACAGAGAAACCAGACAAAGGATCAGGTAAGACTAAAGTAAAAAATTAGCCCTTCAAAGCAGATGATAGAACTGAGACATTCAGAGAAGAGAGCAAAGGGAAAGTGTGAGCACAAAGCAGGCAGGAAGGACATGGACTATATAAGCATGATGGTAATATCACTGGAAGGAATATCCTATATTTTCAAAATATAAACAATATTAGCCAATGTTGCATCAATAAAAATAATTATTAAAGTTGTGTATTCAATAATTAATCATTTGAAAAAAATGGCACTGTGATGAAAGTACATTTTATTTCTTGAAAGAAACATTGAAACAGGTTTTTAATTCTAGATTGCATTGTCATTCCACCCTATTATTTATTCATCAGCGTGCAAGTTCTTTTCCTTCCCTGCCAACCAAGTAGGAAGATAGGAGAGGCAAGCGGGCCTTCCTTGTTCCTTATTTTTTTTCAGTGTGAAATGAGTATTTATTTAAAGTTATTTATTTAAAATTATTTAAAGTTGATATGATCTCTTTGCCTCTTACAAAGTCAAACAGTTAAAAATAGTAAAATTAAAAAAAAATAGCATATTGGCAGGCCAAGTGTCATTGTAATTCACTTTTCTGCTTCTTTTGTTCAGTTGTTTCTTTTTTTCTCTTATGTTCCTATATTCTTTAATTTTGACTCTCAAAACTTTGGTTAATATTTTAAAAGCACTTCATCTCTGTGTTAACTCCTTTTCCGTCTCAAATGCTAAAGCAGTTTCTTTGTCCTCAGGTACACTGTAATAAAATGCCTTTGTACTCTTTAAAATTGACCATTTTCCTTTTGGTTTCTCAAAGAACTTTGCTTGTCTAGAAATTAATCTAGGTTAAGTATAGTGTATATGAAATACCATGTCTTATTCTAAGTACACTTATTAGTATCAACTCCTCAACAAACCTCAAAATAAGCATAAGTAGAAACTATTGCTCTCTTTCTTTGACATATGAAGAAATTGTGGCACAAAAGTTATTTGCCTAATGTCATACAACTAGTAGGTAGTAGATCTTAGATATAAGTACAAATATCCTAGATGAGGACTGTGCCTTTAGCATTCTGCCTATTAAATCCATCTTTTAGTTTTGTCTCCCCTCAAGCCATTGTTGACTCAACATGATTTGCTTAAGAATCTAAAATTTCCCATCTGATATGAATTGCCACCTTTCTGAAATATAGCTTTCCATATAATTGTGAATCTATACTAGATGCCCTATACTATAACATTGATCTATTTGTCAACTGTACAAATATCAAGTTGTTTCAATCATTGGTATTTTAATTCATTACCAGTGAAGTAGATATATATATATTCTGGATTCATCGCCCTTAAAATTAGATCCAATTGATATTTTAACAATATCTATGATAGTCTTAGGTGACTAGTATAAAGGAATGGATGTTTTTAATTGTATTAAAATTTATTCTGATAATATTGATTTAAGACACATGTTTCAGGGGTATAAAGATATAAAGACACCTCTGCAAATGTAATCAAATGTAATAATTTTTTATTTAAATAATATATATATATCACATCATTGTGATCTCTGGGAGTCACCCACCAACTCCCCTCCCTGGCCACTCCAATTGGTCTCCTCCCCCAGTTGTGTACTTTCATTTGGTTGTTCATATATTAGTGAAACCATTTGGTTTCTGTCTTTTTCTTTCTGACTTGTTTCTGCCAATATGATTTCTTCTAAGTCCATCCATGTTACCAAAAAAATCATCTAATTTGTCATTTTTAATTGATGTGTAATACTCCATTGTGTATATATACCACATATTTTTCATCCAGTCATCTGTTTTGGGGCATTTGGGTTGTTTCCATGTCCTTGCAATTATAAATAGTGCTGCAATAAACATCCGGGCACAGGTGTTCCTTTGTACACACATTGAGGTCTCCTTTGCGCAGATTCCCAGAAGACCAATTGCTGGGTCAAATGGTAGTTGCATTTTCATTAGTTTGAGGGTTTTCCACACTGCTTTCCATAATGACTGGACCAGTTTACATTCCCACCAGCGGTGTGAAAGTGCTCCTTTCTTTCCACATCCACACCAGCACTTGTCTGTTTTTTTGATGTGGGCCATTCTTACTGGTGTAAAATGGAATCTCATTGTGGTTTTGATTACATTCGATTACATTTGACAGCTTACCACCAAAACACCAATAATCTTGTCCCATTGGCCATTGAAGCCCCTTCCCTCCCAAAGTAATGGATATTGATTTTCACTGCTGCTTAAGGAAATTCTAGTCAATTATGTAAGACTGGAATGCAGGAGAAACTAGAGAAGGAGAAGCTATGGAAGGCCTTAAAGTCCTTGGGTATATGCATAATTCTTAGCAAATTCAGGCAGGAAGAGAGGATGGCATCAAAAATTTCTAGAAGTTATTGAAGATATTATTTACTCATATATTTCCCTGAGAGAGATTAGCAAATAAGAATGTATTGAAAATATGTTTTAGGGTCTTTCCCTCATATCTCACACATAGTTTTTTGAACAGCCTTTCTTCTTTTTCTAGAAAATAAGGGATGATTTTATTTGATATGGTCAGAATCTTTGGGTGGAAGATCATCCTTAGGCCTGGCACGGTGGCTCATGCCTGTAAGCTTCAGCCTATGAAGAGGCCGGGGCTAGGGATTGTGGTTCGAGTCCCGCCAGGGCCCCGTAGCGAGCCCTCGTTCCAAAAAAATAGCTGGGCGTGGTGGTGCGCGCCTGTAATCCCAGCTACCTGGGAAGCTGAGGCTGGGGATTGCTTGAATCCGTGGTACCCCGGGCAACGAGAGCCTGTGGTTCCATGGGCAAAAATAGCGAGACCTAGTCTTAAATAAATAAATAAATAAATAAATAAATAAATAAATAAATAAATAAATAAATAAATAAATAAATAAATAAATAAATAAATAAATATTTGACCATTATTGGAGCAGGTGGTAGGTCAGGCACTTCAGGCACAGGGAGAATGAAAAAAAGTGTTTTAAAGACTTTTTTCAATCTCATTGCCAAATTAGAGGAGTCATTTAAATTCCCCCAGACACAGAGAAATGCTGCTAGAATGAACTGATGGAGTTTGTGGCTTTGAGGCCCTTATTTAAATGTGTGCTATCAATATAACTAATGTCTTAATAGCACAGGCCTAATTTTTAAAGACTTGAGCAACCTTTAATCTCTTGAAATTAATATTGAGAAGGGAGGAGGCCAAAAATTTTGATAAGGGAAAATTCCAAATAAATGAGAATATTTTAGTTATCAACAACAGCTACTAAAAGTCACACAAGTGAGGACTTACCTCAAAGAATAAAAATCCTGACTCTGGTCCTATAAATTTTAAGAAAAAAATTGTAGATGACCTTTTCAAACCCAGAAAGGATTGCTTCTTAGGAAAAAAAAAAAAAAACAACTTTACTCATCCAGTCAAATAACATTTATCTATTAAACCATTAAGGAAAGATGATATGATTCAATTAAAAAAATTCCAGTGTCCAAGTAGAAAACCCCATTATTAAAGAATATCAGGCATTCTCCCCATTTTTAGTTCTTTTTAGTTCTGTAATGGGGAGAAGAACTAAAAAGACACTTCACCAAAGAGGAGATACTGATGGCTAATAGACATATGAAAAAATGCTCCACCTCACTAATAATTAGGGAAATGCAAATTAAAACCACACTGAGATACCATTTTACACCAGTAAGAATGGCCCACATAAATAAAACAGACAACAAATGTTGGCGTGGATGTGGAGAAAAAGGAACTCTCTTACACTGCTGGTGGGAGTGCAAACTGGTCCAGCCACTATGGAAGACTGTGTGGAGGACCCTCAAACAATTGAATGTGGACTTACCATTCGACCCAGTAATCCCACTACTAGGAATATACCCAGAGAACATGAAGACATTGATTCAAAAGGACACATGTACATGCATGTTCATTGCAGCCCTCTTTACAGTTGCAAAAAATTGGAAACAAACCAAATGCCCCCAAACGGATGATTGGCTAAAAAACATGTGGTACATATACACGATGGAATACTATGCATCCATCAAGGAGGACAAACACATGTCATTTGCAGCAACCTGGATGGAACTAGAAAGACTCATATTAGCAGAAATAAGCCAAAAAGAAAAAGAGAAGTACAGGATGGTCTCACTTATATGAGGGATATAGGGAAAATCAAACAAACAAATAAAAAATGAAAACAACC
>PVHY01016567.1:0-33477 GCA_004024945.1 Uropsilus gracilis
CTCCTTCCCTCCCTCCCTCCTTCCCTCCCTTCCTTCCTTCCTCCCTTCCACCCTCCTCTCCCTCTCTTTCTTTTTACTCTATTAAACTTTGGTTTCTGAACTGCATTGACAACCTCTGCATTTCTCAGTGTTTTTTATTTCTGACTTCTTTCACCTGTGCTAGCAACAATGTGTATTCTTCAGCTCTAAAAAGTTCATATGGATGTGATTGGGAATGTATTATTAATAAAGTCAAATATCCTGTTTTCTTATGTGTTTGATGCTATCATGAGCCTTTCTTTATATCTTTATTTTTAAAACTATTATCCTTCATGACTGCAGACTATTCTAAGATATTAGAGACACTGAAATTTTCCCTTGGCTCTGGTAGTTAACCAAAATAGGCTATTGCAAAAATAAATATATGTTTGTACTTCATTGAGTGATTTAAATGAATAAAGCACATAAAGATATTTTTCACCCTAAATTACATGAAGGAATAAAATTTACATAGATTTGAATATTTCACTATCCCAATACTTTGATATTAATAAAAAATCCAAATAACATTGGATTCAGGAAGTTCTGGTAGATGAATGCCTACTTCAATATCATTCCTGACATTTCTGAACCTGAGGTATGAATAGTGATGATGTGATTACTTACCACCATGAAATATATGTATGTAACATTTACATAGTATAACATTTACAGTATAGCAATATCTTTAAAATAAACATGTCATGTCATTTGAATTTTTAAATTAATATCAGAGTATTGGGATATTGAAATTTTCAAATATATGTAAGTTTTATTCTGGATGTAAGTTGGAGAGAGAAATAGCTTTAAGCTTTATTCATTTAACTTACCCAATGAAGTATAAATATATATATATATTTTTACAAAAGTAAAATTCTGCAGCAGTTATGATTGTGAGAGTTATTTTATATGTGAAGATACTGCTAAGAAAACTTGATAAAGAATACTGATTAGTATTTATAGTAAAGGAATGTGTTAACTAGATCACTTTAGAAAAAATGATATACTTTTTAAACTCACAAATATTTATATCATTGAATTAATTATAATACAAAATAGTGAAATAGAGTAGATGGTTCATCTTTCTTACCTCTGCAGGATCATTTATTCCAAAACTTTTAACAACAAACCAAATAACCTATAGGAACTGTTTATAGTTTTCAGTTATTTGATGCTATTTAGGTCACAAGTGTTTCAAGGAAAAGTTCTATTTGGAAATTCTCATTTTTGAGACTGAATAAAAAGTAGAATATCAGTCATACTCCTTTGAAATGTCACAAAGAAAAAACACTCTCAGTCAATAAAACCAAAATTCATTATCGGCCATCTACAATTCATATATATATTATTAATACTATACTGTTTTCTCTACACAAGCTCATTTAATTTCCCAAAGGTCCAACAAGGCATGTCATTCTACATATGTGTAAGTTAAAGCACAGAGAGAATGATTAATTCATACCCAGCTAGAAATGGTAGAGCGAAATTGGATTCAGACAATGTGACATGAATCCAATCTCTTAATCAAATTGCCATCTCTTAAAGGAGATATACTTGGGAATTACTTAGATAGGGTTTCTGGCACAAAGTAAGCATCTCCAAAAGTTAACTCTTTTTGTCTTGGGTGGGGAGTGTGAGAATGAAAGAGAGAGAGGAACTGTTAGGTCATACATGTCTTACTGTCTCAGGCTCAGAGAATACTTGATTCCAATAGGTCAAGAAACAAGCTTTCAACAGGAGGGTTAAAGACCACAAGACTTATACCTGTTTGGAGGGTTCCTTGAGGCCAGAGACACCCTGCTGTGCATCGGTTGTTGTCTGTGTTCCATCAGATTCCTTCTCACTTAGTAAGAGTGACCACCAAAAGGGTTAGTTCCTTTATCACTGGGTGTATTATTTTTTAACTTTGCTGAGAAGGGTTGTGGTGAAATAGGAAAGACTAAAGTAACAGCTTGAGGTACTGCATAGATCTAGCTCTGTCCTTAGACGAAAATAGGGGTACTTGTCAACATTTTACAAGGAAGACTTAGTAAAGTCCAAAGTTATCTTTTTTAAAACAATAGTTTGGAAACCTAGGTGTTTTTCTGGGGTTAGTATTTCATAAGCACAAGTGAGATTCTTTCCAAGGGCAATCAGTGCCAGCTTGCTACAACTAGGTTAAGAACTTCAGAAAACTTTAAGCGAGAAGCCGTAAAGTAGGAGCATGAACCTAGAAGTTAACAATCCAAAGGAAATTTAAGCAGTGATAACAGCAGTTGTGGAAGCTGAGATAGCTGTTTCACTTGTGCCTAAGTAGTTATCATTTATTAACTATGTTCTCTACAGTGCAACCTTTGAAATGTATGTAAATGTTAGTAATTCATTAATTGTTAAGACTGATGCTTTGCTTAATAGGGTTATACTTTATCTTTAAAGTTCAATTACTGTCTTTATTTTGTCTGCACGGAGGAAAGCCTGATTGAATATTATCTTACGCTCAGACACCACTATGTGACTGAACTAACCAGATTTCTAGACATAGAAGCTAGGGGAAAATACAGTACTCTAGACTACCAAGAGTATTAATTGTACACAGTCAGCCTTATAAATGGTAGCACATATCACCAAGCTTCGTTTAAGTTTCCTCCCTAATCTCAGGATTCTAAGAATCCCCTAGTTGCCCAGCACTGTCTACGGCTCTGTCTCATATGCAGTGTCTCTTGGGTTCCATTGTTATCATTCACCCTATTTCCCATCATGCATCCATGTCTTGTGTGTGTTCTTTCACACAGCTCTGCTGGATGATCAGTTGGATTTCCCACTTTTGTAGCTGGAAAAGTTTCAGAACATTCCTTTTGGTTTTGTAAATAAGCAATAAACAATAAGACACAGCCATGAGGTCTACAGGAAGTCAGTAGCAGTCCTCAAGGGAGTATTGTGAGCATCTGCTTTATTTTTGTGTCTGTTTTAGTAGTTAGCTTCTTTTGACTCACTTTGATAATCTTTTACAACTTATAATAATAATAATAATAAATTCTGAATAAAATACAAAATTAATCTGAAATCAAGGTACACAAAAGGAAACTTACATACAGTGATAAATTACTGATATGCCAAACTGAGCTTCTTATTTTTGTGGTAGGCAGCCTTCAAGATGTATCCATGGACTCACCTCCTAATTTTCACTCCTCTGTCTAGTTTCCTTCCTTGCTGGGCTAGAGTTGACCTGTGAGCATCCATTACAAGTAATGGTGTATCATTTTTGACATTAGATTATAAAAGGATTGCAGTTTCCATCTTGGGTGTTCTCCCCTTCTCTCTCCTCATTCTCAATCTCCTCTCTCTCTCTTCTGGATCATTACTGTGACAGAAGCCAGCTTCCAATTCATTAAGAAATTCATGTGGAAATGAACCCAGGGCCACAAAGCAAGTAACCTACAACTGCACCACAACCTTTTGACAACTTGAACTAGAGCTATTCCAATAAGCCATCCCAGAATCCTGATCCTCTGGAGTCATAATGCAGAAAAAAAGAAAAGCTAAAATCATGTTTATTGTTTGAAATGTCAACCATCATTGGTTGAATAGTGACCTCCCAAATCATACTGAAGCAGAACCTTCAGAATGTGACCTTATTTGAGAACTGTCTTTGCAAATATGATTAAAGATAAAGTCTTATAAAAATAAGATAAAGTCAATCTGGAGTCAATCTGTAATCTAGTGACGATGTCTTTATAGAAAGAGGACACATAGAATCAGAGGCAAGGAGGCCAAATCTTTAAAGGATGCTGAGATTGGAAGGATGCAGCTGCAAGCCATAGAAATCAGAAGATCATCGGGAAACACTAGAAGCATGAAAGTGGCAATGATTCTTTGCCAGAATTTTTAGAGGGGCATTGTCCTGCCCACACATTGATTTCAGACTTCTAACCTCCAGGAGTATGGGAGAATTCATCTCTGTTGTTTTCAGTCTCCTTGTGATCATCTGCTATGGTAACCAGAGGAAACTAATGGAGGCAATTTGTGAGGCAGCAGTGGATAGTAGATGCAATTATGTGACCAAATTATTCCTATACTATATTCATTGTCTGTTCAATAGATAAATGTGTAAAATAAGTATTTACTTCTTCAGGTTATTTTTCCATTTTTGGTAATTTTGCAAAATTTTATCTGGAACTACTTTCTTCCTGAAGATAAGAGTGGTCAGCAATGCTAAGACATGTTACCTGGAGTCCATAATGCTTGCTACAGAACATACGGTGCTGCTACAGGTCTATGTCCTGGAACTCAGGGATTCTGACATATGTGATAAAGAAGGGGCAGAAGCTGTTTTAACATTATGTGGGTGATTCTAGGGGATGTACCTTTGAGCAGCAATTTTCACTGGACATTAATGGAACCAAAGTCTCTGCTTAGAATTTTACACATACACTGGGAGAGTCTATACACAAATTTTTGCCTCCATAAGCTTCCAACTTCACTTCTCCTCACTATCCACATTCTTCCAACATCACTCATTTTATGCTGGGAACTATCTAGGGCCATTATAATGGGTCCCTGATCCTACATCTCTGTTGTAAATTTATCCCAGACTCAGTTTCCCCTTAGCAGATCCCTAAAATGCCTTTTCCCGGGAAAGAAGTGTACTATTGGTCTCCCTATCACCTCTAGGGGGATGATACACATAGAGTGCTGCTATTGGCCATTTCTACCTTTCTGTGAAGAAGTCTTACCAGGAAATGAATGAAGATTTCCCAAGAAAAGCAGCACTAGGCTGAGTATTTGGGGGAGGTTGATGGAGGGGGGTACAGAGTGGAGGGTGAAGATCAATTTCTGATGGCATTCCTAAATCTACTTGTGATTGAAACCAAATTTATTATTTCAGTTACTTGAACCAATACCTTCGCCCTCCCCTGTGTTTTAGCTTCATTAACTTTGAGCTGTCTGTCTTTTTCTACCCTTTTCACTGTCACATCTTCTGCTTCTAGAACTTGACATATGCTAGGTACTAAATAAATATTGGCTGAGGGAGTGAGAAAATTGGATTTTCTGCCACTTTAAACCTAAAATATCAAGGATTTTTTATTCATTTAAATTTCACATTAAAATACATGAATTATAACTAGGGTAGAATATAAGAGCTGAAGTATAATGCTACAGGTAGGTTATTTATGAACACAAATCGTTAAACAGAGAGAAAGGGAGAGTGCTCCAGGTATTTATAAACAAAGGTCCAAGGTCAGGGCCCCTCAGAAATCAGGACTGAAGGGGTTCCATGAGGTGGTAAGTTATTGAGAACCAATGGGGATAATGTTGAGAAGGTAGGTTTAATCCCCGAGAGACAGATTGATAGGTTAAAGAACTTATTTGGTAGCAGGTAGAGAATCAATGTATGATTTTTTTGATCAGAGAAAGGAAATATTATCCATTCCAAGGATGGTTTCATTTGAACAAAAAGCCAAATCTTTTACCAAAAGAATAGACTCTTACATAATAGGAATTTGAGGACATACAACAAGTTAGTTAAGAATTATGTCAAAAAACTTTTCATAGTCTTAAATTACATCATCCAGTCCACTGCTATTTTGTGACAAGCCATGAACATCTCGGATTAAATTTTTTCAGTCATTTCTCAAAAACTTATTTGCAACTTTTGGTTCTCTGAAATAGAAACATGAAGGCTAGAATGTAGATCATGTAAAGAAAAACAAACAAACAAAAATGAGGCATCTGCCCTTAAGGTAAATCTTGTCTTTGGAGACATTTTTTTTTTTTTTTTGAAACTGAGTCTTGCTATTTTTGCCCATGGCACCGCAGGCTCTCGTTGCCCAGGGTACCACAGACTCAAGCAATCCCCAGCCTCAGCTTCCCAGGTAGCTGGGATTACAGGCATGCGCCACCACACCCAGCTATTTTTTGGAACTAGGTCTCACTATACGGGCCCCAGGCGGGACTCGAACCGCGATCCCTAGCCCCTGCCGCTTCTTAGGCTGAAGCTTACAAGCACGAGCCACCATGCCTGGCTGGAGACATTTAAAATGATGAACAACTCATTATTTTATTTTATTTTATTTTATTTTATTTTATTTTATTTTATTTTATTTTATTTTATTTTATTTTATTTTATTTTATTTTATTTTATTTTATTTTATTTATTTTGTTCTTTAGATCACAACCTCTGTAAGTGATTTTTTGGGATACCTCCCCCTCCCTCCTCCCTCTGATGCCCCCTCCATTCTCTCAAACCCCACTCTTTGTTGTTTACTAGTTGTGCTAAGTCCATTAGTCTCTTTCCTATGGCAGTGTCCTTTCACTGGGTGAAGGGGCTGTATTGTTGGAACCAGGCGAGCCTTGCTGGTAGATTTTCAGTCTTCAGTTTGCATTGGGTGGCCAGTCTGTATTCATTTGTGATCTGTCCATGTTTTCTTGTTACAGGCCATCTTCTCCAATCCCATCTCTACTGCTTTGCTGCTTTACTTTATGGCTCTGGTGTCAGATTTAGGGAGTCTCGCCCCCAGCCAGTGTTGGTCAAGAAGTTTCTCTGTGAATACAGGCGTCTGTGAATGATCTTTGAAGATCATCTTCTCTGCCTCAGTTTGCAGTTTTGATGTGGGGTCAATTACCCCATCTTTGGTCATCCTCCCCTCTCCTGTAGTGTGGGGAGTGTGTGTTGCACTCCTTGAAGGCATTTCCAAAATGAGGTTCCGGGTCTTCTTGGCCCAGTGAGCGCATAGGTGTGAATGGTGACATCGTGTCTTTCCAGTTGTTTCTCTTGTCTTGCATGCACTGGTTCTCTCAGCTGTCCATCTGCTGTATCCATCTCAGGCTTGTGGACTGGATTTTTGCATGGTCCCTCACCCGTTTTATCTTGGGGTTTGTGTTGCGCATGTTCTTGATCCTCTGAAGTTTAGCTGGCGTGAGAACGAAATGGAAGGAGCTCCTCCCCCACCTCCCTGCATGGGGTGGGCCTGGACTGCAGAGCCTGCGCCCTCCCATACTCCTCCTGGGCTAGGAGCAGAGGGCAACATGGCTCTGCAGATCTGAGCTACAGATGGCTGCCCTGTGAAGCAGCCATCCGCTGGTGGGTGGGGCCACCTCCCCCACCCTATAACCCCTCCCGGGCTCACTCAGCTTAGGTGGCTTACCCAGGAACTTTGACTCCCTTTGCTCCCTGCTGCTGCTGGCAAGGGAGTCCCTGACTGCCAGGGCCCTAGGAGTGCTGACACACCTGAGGTGGCTCTGAATAACTTATTTAAATAAGTTTTCAGCACTGAGAAAGCCTCTAGAGGATTTAAACAAGAAACATCTGAAAAGGTGATATTGTACAGTTTAGAAACTAAGACTAATTATGCATGTGTTGATTGAAACCTTGGGTAAGTAAAATAAATTGCCTTAGATGTGGTCAAATTCATATCAGAGTTTGGAGGGGAAAAAATAACAATACTTTTTAACAATTCAATTAGAGTATGTAATAAAATTTATACACAAACTGGAAATGGTATAAATGTATTACATTTGTTTTGATTTCTCTGCAACATGTTTTATTTTCCTTTCTCCCAACCATTGTATGTAAATATAGAAAAGAATGTTTTCTTTCAATTTTGAAAATTTGAGAAATTTTATTTCTGATCTTCAGATAGCATTTTCATCAGCATCTACATTAACTTTCTCCTTTTTATGGAACCTCTTACAAAAATGTGTTTACTATTTTTAAATTATCAACAAGTCTAATTTTTACTCTTTTCTCATTCAAAATTATTTTGATTTCTGTGCTAGGAAAAAATGGTCATAAAACTTTATCTTCCCTTCCTACGAAAAAAGCTATTCAATTCTGCTTAGCTCCTGGCCCTTCTGTTGGTAAACACTATAAAAGACAGAGATGGAGAAGACAGAGGGTTGGATAGAATAATAATGAGACACCTGAGAGGCTATGGGAGTGAGGAAGAGTGACTGAGACAAAGAAGAAACTGGGGGGGGGGGAGCAGGGGAGAGATGGGGGAAATTAGGCATGGCTGAGGGAGTTGGGGTGGAGAAGAATGATTTTGAAAGCAATTTAAAGGAAGTTTTGATTTGGGCTAAAAGATGTCATACCCCCTGCTGAACTCCTTACCCATTCTCATGAAAAAACCTCTTTTCCATTAGTTGCTCTGGTCAGGTTGCTGAGTGTGCATGTGTATTTCTAATTTGTCGATGTGTTGAGATTGGATTCTAGGTGAGAGGAGAGTTCCTTAGGATGACCCAGTTTTATTTGGGTTACATTTTTTTTTTAAGATTACCATACTATGGCAATTAAAACTATAAAAAGAAGACCTTCTGTAAATGAGGGTCATGACAACAGTTATAAAAGAGTGTTTTTGTTTTTCGAGTTTCTTTTAAATTTCTAATATTTTTCTGAAGTTTCAAATACTATGTGGCTTAGCACGTACTATTGAACTGGCCCTCTTGGCTATCACATGGCTTCTATCAATTTTTTCCAGTCTAGGTTTGTTGGATGTCTCTGGCCACTAAGCTGTCAAGGCCATCTCTGTGTCACTGCTCTCTGCTTGAGATTCCATTGTTGATATCCACCAATATGTGGCTGATTCAGTAAATGCTACTAATGTCACCGGAAGGTGTGGCTACCACTTAACTGTGAAGATCAGATGTCTCTGATGTCTGGAGGTCACAGGCACCACTGATAGCAGACATCACATCATTTGTGGCATTTCTCTCTGCTAGTGTAGGTGTGATTGTCCTCTGCTCCAGTCACTTCATTCAGTCTGCTCCCTTGTGGTCTTCACCTTGGTCCTCTTACTTCAAGGCTGAGATCTGAGACCATGGTTGTGGGACACAGCAGGAAGCAGAACCTGCTTAACTCTGGAAATACGTCATGAACATTGGTTTGTTGGGGGAGCTTTCTTCTAGGTGTCAACTCTCTCTTAGCCGTGGACACATTCTTTTAGCACTTTACCATTTTTTTCAGAGTTATTGAGTCTTCTTAACCATTCTGTACTGTGAGTGGCTTCAGTCACAGCGTTGCTAATAATAGTGAGGGTCATTGACTGCTACTACCTAACAGTGACAGGTGAGGTCCTGGAGGTCCTGGGGGCCCTAATGGGAGGCTGGGCACATTTCAGGTTATTAGACTGTTCTAAATCTCAGCATGGAGTTCAGGCATCATCCCAGCTTGAGGATGGCAGTTTTTATGGTTTGTCTATTTGTTTTCCCTTCTTTTAATGAGCAAACTATTAAGACAGTTGATTTCTGTCCATAACTAATAAAATTCCACTTTTTGAGAGATGAGATTATCTCTAATGTCTAAATATCCATCATGTATTTATTTAGTCATCCAGTTAATACCCATTTGATTAGTAACCACCATGCACCAGAGACTAGGACGTATCAGGAATCAAAACAGATAAAATCCCTTCCTTCTTGGAGTCTACTGTCTCATAGTAGAGGCAGACAGTGAAGTTGAACAGCATTGTAACTTCAGAGAGTAACTCAGAAGAAAATATAAGATTAAAGGGAATCAAGCATGACAGTATGATGTCTTAGAGATAAGGGGGGGGGGTCCCAATCAGGTTGGGCCTCTCAGAATCTTGGGAACACCAAATCTTGAGTCCTTTTAATTGATGATAGGTCCCTTCTGGGGTGTCATCAATGAAATGAGTCAGAGAGCTGACTCCATCTGTGTATAGAGGTCAGAATCATGACCTTATTTCAATGATTTCAGTTCAGAGTCATTGACATGAAGATGACTCTTTTCCACAGGGAAGTTATGGAAGTTTCCAGTAGTTTCTTCTGTCAACCCACATCCCCACCCCATTCCTCAACCAGCTTTAGCTTTCTTTTCTTGAGATTGAATCTGAGCATGATTTGTACTTTTTTGGATAAGACTCTCATTTGATTGCATACTATTATAATGCAGCAGGTTGTTCAAATAAAAAAGTGTACTAAGCATTTTTTTCAGAGCCTATTGGGTCTTCTTAAATATCCTGTGCTGTGAGTGGCCTTGATCACACAGCTACTAACATTAATAAGGACTGCTTTGACTGCCTACTACAGAAGAGAGACAGGTAAAATATTCCACCACATGTTCACTTCAATTTTCCTGGCAGACAAATGTCAGTGTGCTTATTACGGTGAAGGAAATGAGATTAAAAGACAGCCAAGTCATTCAAGTCCTAAGTGTAATTTTCTGCCTGACACCTTTCCATTAAACTATGATCATTCCCAAGGTGAATCTAGATGGTAGCATTTATATTTGACCTTGAGATTTCATTGATCCTGAGCCTGGAGAGCAACAGGGCTGGAATTTAAGCCCAGGTCTTTGATGCACCATATCTAAATGTGTGGATGGTGGGAGTCCCACAAATATGGGTTCAAATCCAGGCTGTAGCACTTACCAGTGGTATATCTGTGAGTGATTATGTAGTCTTTCTTATTCAGTATTCCAGTCTATAAATGGACACAATGCATAGCTTCCTCAAAGACTTGTTGGAGAGAGTTAAACAAATATATGCTGTTTTCAGAACAATTTTGGGTGAAGTCCTCAGTATATTATAGCAGTATGTGTTCTGCTTCACTATGCAGACTCTGATAGTGTGAGCTCACAAGCACCCTCTATATAGATCTCAGGCAACCATAATATCGGACAAACTTGTCTCCCTTCCTCTCCCAGTAGGTAGATCATGGTTATCTAAGCCAGAAGTATCAAAATGTCTTTTCTGGATGGGCAGCATCTATTTGTTATAAATGTGCATTTTCAGGACTCTCCCTGATCACAAACTTGGGAAAGAACCAAGTAATCTGTGTTTTAACTCTCTAGGTGATCCTGGTATAGGTTTATAGTTGAAAGCCATTGATCTCAAGCAATCTTGATAGTTTTATTCCTTTTTTCAGTGACTAGGTTAAGCATGGATGTAGGACTAAATCCTGATTTTTAGGACCCGAGGCAGAGTCAGTAAGGGACTGGGAGAGAGCTATTATTTTCTTTGTTAATAAGGAGATGCATGGGAATAATTATTTCTTTGCAGTATACTATTTGTCATGGGTGTAATATCTGGAACTATTCCTGCCACTTAAAACTGTGGAGATGTTTTCTCCAAAAACAGACCAGAAGGATAGAAGGTACCAGGGTCCCTGTTGATTTTGTTGAGCTGAATAGCCATCTTTAAACTTGCTCTTACATGCTATAATAAAATTGCTGATATTTAAGCCACTTTTAGTTCAGTTTTCTTATTTGCATCTAAAAGCAAACTTAGTGATATTCCCACATAACAGTTGTCTCTTATGTAAACTAGTGTTCATTGGGATGTAGAAAGATTTTGATACACTGAAAAAGTGAACTTTCATCACAGTAATTACTATAGTTCTTTAAAATTATTTATACTTAGTTTTCTTTGTGGTGGAGGGTTAACTCACCCACCTCAATTTTCCTTTAGACTCAGAATGAGTCAAGAAGATGTCAAACACTTGGATGAAGAGAAGATTGCTTGTGTATTCAATGGTCTGGATGTTTGACTTCTGAATGAAGTATTTGGAGTATGGAGCACTCTGTTCACTCTTCAGTTTTATTTTGGCATCATGTGGAAAGTACCATTCAGCAAAGCCAGCAAAAGCGAATTTATATTAGAAACAAGATCACCCAAGGGCAACTCTGGCAAATTGTCCTGCCCATCTAGCAATTCATTCATTCTTTCCACTCATCCAAAAGAATTGACTATCTGCCATGTGTAGCACATAGCCTACAATTACGACTTCGTATCAAAGATAAAAATATTCTTCATCATTTGGAGTATAAAGTTTATGGTGAGTAAGTGGCATATTAAGTTGACATGGAAGAGACTGATAAGGTGTTAGTGGGAGTATTTATTTTGTGTTTTAATGGCACCAGGAACTGTTTCAGGCTGTGTGAGTCTGGTGATAAGCATGATGGGCTGTGAGCACACAATATGAAGCACACATATGGAGCCTACAGGCTACTAGGAACAACATGAATATACACACAAATAAACATGTGATTCATAAATTTAGATAATATGATAGAAGAAAAGTACTGTGCTATCAGAGAGAGTAGCTAGGGTGATGTCATTTACTTTGGGGGAGGGTGGTCAGGAAAGAAGTGTCTGAGGATATGACATTTGAGCTGAGACCTGAAAGGTGAGTGGGAGTGAGTGTGATTAAGTTTGGCGGGATGAGGGGGAGGAAAGGTAAGAAAAACTTTCCAGGAAGTGGCACTAGAGACAAGTCTCAGAAGACAAACTAGTGTGGTAGAAATGTCTGCATATGTGCATATAAAGAAGGCTGTGAAGGATATACCACAATATTAGCAAGTTTTTTTTTTTTTGAGAGGATAGTAGGATTATATCTACACTTTTAATTTTCTTGATTTTGTCTTTCTTTATTGACCATATTTACTATGTGTGTATTTTGTAATCACATAGTTACTTAAAAATTATGCAATAAATGAAGAAACAAAAAATAAACTTGGAACTTCAAAACCTAATTAGTGGTTATCAGAAGGTGGGTAAATCGGGTAAAAAAGATCAAGTGTAAGGAGAAAGCTAGATTTAGACTTTCAGTGAACATAATGTGCTCTCTACAGATGTTGATTCATAATGATGCATGTTTGAAGCTTATATGTTATATGTCAATGAAAACTTTAAAAAAGTAATTATGAAGGTAAGAAAGACAGGGTTGAAGTTGAAGTGTATGTGTGTGGGGAGAGAGGTAGTCTGTTCAGACAAAGGGAAAATTTAAATAACTGCTCATTGCTTACAGCTTCTGAAAACTACAGCATAATCTGGGGGTGGGACTGAGAGATGAGATTGGAAAGCAGATAACAAGTTCTGGTAGGAACGACCTGTACCAGTGGGAAGAGTTTCAAGTCCATTCCATAATCAGTCGGGAGGAAAGAGACTGGTCTGTATTTTAGAGGCCCCACACCAGCCTCCCTGAGAGTTTGGAGACTGGGGCCATATAAGCATTAAAGTAAAAACTGTTGGATAAGGCAGGGAATTATTTTAAAGTGCCACCTTTGATGCAGTGACAGGCTTATTCTCAGCTGTTCTCTGAGCTTGTTAATAATTGATAGTTCTTATCTGTACACCAATGTGGCTGAGTTGACAGATGAAAATAGTAACTTGTCCAGTCTGATGCCAAATAGCTAGGGAGGTAAAATTTTATGTTTCATTTGCATAGTACAGCCCAACTCCCTTTGCCCTGGTCTTATGATTGGGTCCTCTGTGGATCTTTCCGGAATGTGTGCCCTTTGACTTCAATGATGTAGCGTCTGTAAGATGATTGATTTCTTCAGACACAAATGCAATTGGAATATAAACTATCATTAATATTTGCTCAGACACCAACTTTTTGTGCAGGTTTTAATTTTGTCTGTTTCAACCAAATTTGAGGTCTCCATGACTACAATAGAAGAACAGAAGGAAAAGAATGCTTCTATGTCGGAATATCCTAAATGGTCTTGTTTATTGTAAAATGTGGATATTTTAAAGGATGCCCACATTTTTAAAAGGTGCAAATGCTGTTCATATGGCGTTCTAAGCCAGGGACATTTTTATGTTTTAGCCGTGGGTGATATGTGAACACATTGAGAAGATATATCATTAAGAACTCTGGAAACAGACCAAAAGGATAACTAAATTGCATGGTAGCATTCAGATGCAACCTAGTTTTTTTCTTTGTTTTGGAGGCAGGATCTGGACTGTCTGTGACCTGAGTAAGGTCAAGTGTGATTGTGGATTAAAGTCCACATTAACTGTCCCAGTTTGTATGCTGAGTGGCTAAGTAAAAATTCCAGGAAAGACTGTTAGATTTTCATGGGCCTTTCATTGGGGTATGACTAGCATTCCTAGCACAGTCAAGATATTTGACAAGCTCAGCATCCCTTCCTAAGAGTCAATGAGTGTGTTCAAGCCTTTGCAATTACATTTGAGCTCCAGTGTTGCCACTTGTCATGCATGTGATCTTGGATAAATCTTCAATATCCTAGACTTAATTTTCTTATCAGTATAAAGGGCTTAGCTAAGCCCACCTTTATTGTAAGGGAATAAATGAAATTATGTTTGTGGGTCTTGCATTTAATAAGCATTTCAATTGTTGTACTTACTGTTATCATTTTATAACTTGTATTGCATCTACATTGTATGATATATATTGATTTCAGGTGTGCATAATTATAAATCAACATCTGTATATGCAACACTAAGTTCACCATGAAAAGTCCATTCCTGTTTTTCACTGTGCAACTGACCCCTTTCACCTGATTGATCCATTGCTCTCTTTCCTTCCCTTTTGGTAGCCACTTATTTTGTCTTCTTGTCTAAGTGTTCATTTTTGTTTTGTTTCATTCATTCAATTTTTTAAAAAATTTCTGTACCATATGAATGAAATAATATGGTATTTGTCTTTCTCCATCTGACTTGTTTCACGAAGCACTGACCCTCTAGGTATATTCATTATAACCCTGAAAATGACAGGATTTCACTTTTGTCTTCATAGCTGCATGATATTCCATTGTGCATATACCTCATCTTCCATATCCAGTCTCTGTCAATGGACACTTAGGTTGTTTCCAGTTCTTGGGTATTTTAAATAAAGCTTTGATGGACATGGGGTGTCCTCAGTACTGTTACTAGGCAGACTTGAACTACAGATACCCATGCAGGTGGCTACTCAAGAATTTTGATTTCTGATCATAACCCAAATGAGAAATAAAAAGATTGTGGGAAGTAAAAGAAGAAAACTGGTTAGGGTTCCCTAGTGTTCAACAGAACTGGGTTCTCAGGCCCTAAGCAGAGTCTAGAGATTTTGGGAATTTAGCCAACATCTGGGGCCAGCAAATTCCTGGCTGACAATGCAAATGCCATGTTCTTGGCAGACAGAGGTAAGGGTGATGCCAAACGGCCACCACATCACTTAGCTGTACACCCCACGGCTGGAGGAGGGGCAATGCTGCCTTCCTCTGGTCCAGTGAGCATCTGTCTTGATATTTGTCACTGTGTCTGTCCCTAGCCACATGTCAGTCCTCCTTTTCTCCCTCCTGGGTCTTGTCCTAGTCGGGTGTTCTGCTTCCTGTCAGGTACCTAGCCTGTGTCCTATTTTGGTTCTCGGCTTAAGGAGAACAAACCTCTGCAAAGGTAAAGTATTTGCTGACAAAGTGCCACTTGTCTCATTTTGAAAAGGAACCTCTGAAAGTAATGGCATTTTCATGCCTGAAAGATTGTGATAGGTTGATGATTGGAGTTGGGCGCTCTGTTTGATATTTGTAACTAAATTACAACATGACGGTGGTTATACTTCCTGCTCAGATGACAATCATTGCCAGAAATAGTGGTTTGAATTTTTTTTGCTTTAATTGAGGTAATGGTGGTTTACAGTTCTGTCTATGTTTTAGGAGTACAGGTTCACAATTATTCATATGTGTTACCACCTCACACCCATCACCAGGGAACTAATAACCCTCTACCACCATTCTTTGCTCCTACCCCAGGCATCTCTGATGGCCTCAGTTCTGCTGTCAGATTCTAAGGGTTTTGTTTTGTCTGTTTGTTTGTCTGCTTGTTGCCATATATTCCACCTATGAATGAGATCATCTGGTATTTATCTTTCTCCATATGATTTATTTTGCTCAGCATCATCCCCAAAAGTTCCATTCATGTTGTCACAAATGTTTTTTCTTTTTACATAAAAATATGTAGTTTTTAAATAACTGAGCATTTACATGGTATGTAAATACCATGTCTTCCATATTCACTCACCCATAGATGGTTGTTTCCACACTTGGCTATCATAAATAATGCTGCATGGGCTTTTTTGAATTAGCAGCAAGAGTTTTTAAGTCTTATCTGGAGGAGACAAATAATCAGGCGAGTGGCTGAGTACAGGGGCTGCTGGTTCGTTACCTGTTTGCTTCCATTCCAGCCTGCTATATTTTGGGCTGACAAAGACTTCATTGGTGTGCTTGTGTGATGTGCTCCTGGGGCCTCACCCACCTGTTCAACTCAGGAATCCACACAAGGGGGTGTCTGCCTGTATCTTTGCACTTCCTGCCTTGGCTCCCACACCTGCGGTTGCCTTGACAATGCCTCTGGCTTACTGGTGCCTGTGGATCCGCACAGCATGAAGGTTCCAGGGACAGCTGGCAGTGGAGGAGAGCAAAAAGCCTGTCATCAACATGGACTATCTACAATGAGAGATTTATTTTCAGAGGTCAGCTGGTTTCCATGACAAGGTGGACATTCTATTACTACTAACTACACTTTGGGGATCCCTTTATGTTTTTCAGATGCTGTGAAGTACTGCTCATGACATCTTGGACCTCTCTATTTTGTTGCTCCACATGTCTCCTCCGCAACTAATAACAATACCTGGGTTTCTCTCTGGGACTGACCATGAGAGGGCATGACATCTTCCCAAGTTTTCTGTTTTATTTGCCTCTTCTTCATCCTCTGGTGAAGGAGGGGTTTCCACCACAAGATTATAAGATGACTGGACATACAGGACAGCAGGCTGGGGCTGCCCACTGCTCACACATACTCTCAGGCTGGTGTTGAGAGACACTGTCTGTCACACAGCCACACGGGGGTTGCACCTGGAACAGGGCCCTGGGAAGCATGGCGATCTCTGTATGTGACTGAGTTGCTTGAATACTCCTACAGCTGGCAGGGACCTGAAACCTGCTGCTTTGGGATAAACAGGAAATGTGCTTCGTCTGTTTGATGAGGAGGGTCTTTGGGCTGGGGAGGTCTGACTTGTAGGAGTAGAGGGAAGAATTTGTGATTAGGCCACTCAGGTCCCTCCCTGTTTCCTCGAGATGTCAAGGCACACATGTACTGGGTCTCAATTTTAGATCTGCCACCACATCTGGGAATAAAGGTTTTGTGGCCTCCACTGGTGGTGAGGCATGGCTTGTGGTCTAGGAGTCACTGTCACTTGTAAATATGAAACTTGACATGGAATGAGTGAAGTTGGTGGCTATGAGGAAATTGTTCATTTCTGTAACCCAGAATCTTGGTGTTTCCTAGAATCCTACCTTTCCAGGGGTCTAGGTCTTCAGTTTTTTTTCTGTTGAACCTGGACACAATCTCATTCCTTAAATTGTCCAGAGTTGGAGTTCATCACTTGCAAACAAGAACCAAGTGGGTGTTTCACATCATTTGACACAAATATCCCAAAGAAGGTGATTTTTATTTTCTTAGTTTACAATAGAAGAAACTGTGGCAAAAATATTTTACCATTGCTTGACTTCACCAGACAGGGATGTGAGTTGAAAAACTGAGAATTAACTTGACCAGAGTTGGCAAGTCTTTTTCTAAGGAAAGGGAATAGATAATTTGTGGAACTTTAAATCCAGTGAGGAGGGCAGTCCTGGTGAGACAGAGTGGCATTCATCTGGTCCATGGTCTGTGCTCACAAGTCTTAGACCTTATGGGGTGACTTGCTGTGAAGAGAACTCAGCCTCCAGATTCTAATGTGTGAGGGCCACAGTGATGTGGAGGCATAATTAGAGAAAGGGCATTGCCTTCAACTGGAAATGATGAGAAGCATATTTTGGCCTGAGTGGGAAGGTGGTTTGGTCTTGGTGAGTGAAGAGTGAAGGGCTGAGGAGAGTGGAATTGCTTTGAGTGGAGAATGGAAATGAAAACGTCCAAAGTTTTCCCACTATGGACTAAGGTCCATAAAATGGGCAGTGTGACAGCAAAATGGGCCACATTTTATAAAACATAAAAACCCTACACAACATAAAAGCACAGCAGCAGAAGAAGGGAAAAATCGGAAGACAGAAGAGCCACTAAAACCAAAGAAAGGAAAAGAAGGACTGTGGGAAACAAGAGAAGGCCTTCTGGTGAGATCTTTTCCTGCAGGGCAAAAGATATTGGCCGCCATCATTCCACCCAGATGAGTCTCTCCCTCCTCATCCTCCCTGACTCTTGGGGCTCTGAGCACCAGCGAGTACCTGTTAACAGCAGCAGTGTCTCCTGGGGCATATAAGGGTCACCCCTTCAGGGAAGTGACCAGAGCAGAAGCAACTTCTTTCTGATATGCAGCTCCAGTGTGTAAGGGAAGACCAGTGTTGCCCACCAAGGTTCAAACTTACTCAGACTGTGCAAGCCTGCAGTTCTTAGCAGGGAGTGAGGGCCTTGGTGCAGAAGGACATCATCTGTGGGTGTCTGGGGCCAGTCTGGTGGAGGGAGAGATAGAGCAGTGCTAAGACAAACTGAGCTAAAATTATCCTGCCCCTATTTCTGCAGCTGAAAAACACATACTGTGAAAGTCATGGGTATTATGCTGTCAGTCCATTGATAGCTTCAAATGCCTTGTCTGAGGCACTGTTTCATCTCAGGGCTGGTGGGGGAGGGGCAGGCACACCCTCTTGGAAGGGGTGCTGGCAGTGTGGGGCTACCAGGCGGTGCAGGCCTGCCAGTACTGTGAGCCAGGTCTTATCTTCACGCCCGTCTCAAAGGACACCGCAGCCTCTATGCCAGGCTTTCCTTTCCATGCTACCTGGGAGGTTGCCTGGGCCAACACTTTTTGGTCAGGTCACATCGTACAGAGACAAGGCCTGGGTCAGATGCACAGGTGGTCATAGATGATTCTGAACGGCAAACTATACATCTAGCACTTCTTCCAAGGGTTGCTGTTGCTTAACCTGGTGGTTAAGAGTTGGAGTCACAATGTCTTAGACAACTTTCAGCTGAACTACTGACTGATTACTCAGTCTCTCTAAGCTTTGGTTTCATTGTTGTACAATTAATAATTTACCCCCTGAGCTGTTGTAATGGTCGAGAGAAATAATCCACATGAAAAGCTGGCACTCATGCTAGCACAGAGAAGGACCTAGTAACTGATGTGGCTAGGTACAGCTGCCCCTACACTTGGGTTTTTCCTGGCCAGCATGGAGATCCTGTGGACCCCAGTTAGGGGTTATTAGAATGGTTCTGCTGACAGGTAGTGATGGTGTGAGATGGGGAAGACAGGAAAAGAAAAAGTTTTGATTTGATAATTAGTAAAATCAAATTCTTAGTGATTCTGGGAATAACCTACTCTGTTTTATACTTGCATTTGGATTTAGATTCAAAGTCAGTCCAAAGGTCAGTGTTCTAGGACAGCTGGCTCAAATCATAGCTGCTCCAGTCATCTTCATGGGCCAGAGGCCATGATCTGGGCAAAGTAAAGTGCAAAAGGTTGTCCTTGTTTCTCCAGCTTCCTTTTAGTTCATTTTTACTATAGCAGTGTCCTCCCAGGTGGGTGGTGTCTTCAGGATCTGTTCTTGTCCTAGCAATGTCTGGGCTTTAAAAGGGATCTGAAATAAGTTCACATGGAAATTAAACCTCTTCAGGGGACTCTGGATTTTCGCACAAAACAATAAACTCTCACATTCCACATAAGTTAGTCCATTGATGGGAAAGGTCATTCTGGAGGCATCCTATGTGGATGGTAGGAGGACCTGCTCCTTGCTGTTCTTCATACCTCTTCCTTGTAGCTCTGCTCTGACTCGTGGCTCCTCTGAACAGGCCCAGATGGTTCTTCTGATTTACATGATATGTTTCTGAAAAGTTTCTCAAGGATACTGGGCACTGAATCTTGCACCCTCCTTTCTGACTTGCTCTTAAAACTTTTCACCTGATGGCATAAGCAATTAAAGTAGTAAAACTGCTACAGTTGCTGAGTCAGGTACAGGGTAAGGCAAGAGGCATTTCTGGGAACTTGAAACCCATTACAAGGGCTGGAGGGACCCACAGCTTCTACACCCACAGTCCTGTTTTAAAAGGAAACTCACTCCACCTGTCTCATCCTTTTATCTATATTGTCATTTAATTGTTTCTGATATATTTGCTTTTTCCTTCATATTGATTCAGTAAGTATGATCCATTTCTAAGCCTTTCTCTTTCATGTTCACCCACATTTATACTATATGTTCTACAGTTTGGAATTATTTTTAAAAATGGTGATACAGAATAAGAATATATATACTTTATGGGCCATTTCACAGAACAACACTTACTTTTACTTGGTGTAGAAGTCAGTTGAGTTCTGAAACTGAGTCCACTGATTTCACAGGTCAGCTAGTTGCACATGGGAGGCCAGCAGTGGCATCAGCCCCCAGCTGGTGGAGCACAAGGAAGGCAGACAGGACACATGCCTCCACACTCCCTGTGATACCTATGCTAGCCTTGGTAAGCCTGGATGCTGGTGCCTGTGGTGGACTCTTCATTCTCATGAAAGAGCATAAAATACTCTCCATTCCCTGCAATATAACAAGGGCATCTTGGGTCTGAGCTCAGAAATGGGGGTCAGGGAGGAGGATCTGGCAGGTAACATACATAGAATCTATGTTATTAGTTCCTCTTACTACAGTGGAAGCAGGAGAGAAGGAGTAGAGTGTAAGTGATCTGAGAATCTGGATGGAAGATTAGTGCTGTGAAACTGTACTTCTGTTCCATTTTATATATGGGTCCAGAGTCACCTGCCATATTATCTGCTTTTTCCAAGTTGGTACATTTTTCTTCTGTGGATTACTGAATTGGACAAGCTCCTGCCCCAGTTAACATAGATCCAGGCAGAAGAAAATAAACCAAAAGGGGGCCTGTGCCAGGGCTTGCCTGGAAATGGTTTAACTGAGGACAGTGAATGAGGCAGTGCGTACTTGCTTTCTCGATGATTAACTCATCAGTAAATCCAGACAAGCAGTCTCAAGGGGAAACCTCTCCAACCCATTATTATGAATGCTCATCTATCCTGGGAAGTGAGACCTTTGTTATTTGATTCAAATGGAGAAAGTTGTATTTTAGAGAACCAGAGAAACAGAAAATTATAGTTATGGTTCCTACAGGGATTACTGTTTATCTGAGTCTCATTAGTTCAAAAGCCACCTGGGCCCTGTGTATAAGAAATGCTGTTTAGCCTTGTATCTCAAGCTATAGTGAAATCTTGATACTATAAACATGAAATCCATATGTATTATTCCTGAAAAGATGGCAATTTCTTTAGGGTAGAGACTTATTCCTACTTTGGATCTCCTGCAAAAACCAAATGCCATGTTAAACCATTTGTTGACGTTCAATAAATATTTGTTAAATGAATGATACACATCGTGGCTCAACTCCTACACATTTTTAGCTCAAACCAGCTTTTTCAACACTCAGCCCACTCCGTGTACCATTCCCTGACTTCTCAGGCAATGTATGCTGAGGGGATGCAAACAAAACCTAATTAGGAAGGTAAATCTACTCTGGGATGCACGCATATAAACAAATGTAGGCCAAAGACAAATTTAAATGATTGCGGAATTGTCTGTGGTTATTATCCATGACCCTGGGTTGGCCCAGTTTTTACAGATAAGCAGGTTAGAGTTGATATTGGTTCTGTATTTGCACCTAAGAACAGAGGAAAGTTGTAGGGAATGTTGTGAGCATAGATGAGGACAAAAAAAAAAGTTCTAAACATCCTAGAGGGGACATGAAGACCCCAAAATGAGAAGCAGTAAGCTTCTTAGCTGAAGTCTGCAAATCTGCCTTTAAGCTACCCTTTTAATTCTGTGTGCTCTCTTGCTGGGTTCTACAGGGTTGAGAGTGGTGTGGGTGGTAGATAGGATCTATGGGGCCATAGCAGTCTCTTATTCCTATTAGCAAAAGAGGTGACACAACTTTCCTAGCATCCAAGGAACAGTTCTAGTTTATAGCTTCTGCTACCTCTTAAGCAGCAATTTGGGTGATAGGGGAAGAGTTTCCTTCCTGTCAGAGGAGTCTGACAAGAGTCCATATAGGAGAAGCCTGGGGAGTAAAGAACCTGCAAAATTTAGGCCAGGGCTCTGACTTCAAATCCTGTCCTTTCTCTGGACCATTTGGAAACTCATCTCACCCAGCACTGCAGAGGGCAGGTTAATAATCTCACCCAGCACTGCAGAGTGCAAGACTAATAACAGGTACTCAAAAAGGCCAACTTGCTGGATGAAAAAAATGAATGGTGAGTCATGGATGAACTTGCTGGAAATGATCAAAGCACTTTTGCTCTTTTGTCATCTGCCTGCATTCCAACGACCCATTGCATTCCATTAGAGGTGTTGACTCACTGGACCATGGGTTTGCAATTAGGTGGAACATAGTGCAAACACAGCCGGTGGGCTTCTATTTTGTATAAGCCAAGGGACAAGCATTTTTATGTTCCTAACATATCGGGTGTCTCCCCTTGCCCCATGCCTTTGACATGAAATTATCTGGTCTGAAATTATCATCATTTACATCATTTAGCAGAGTGGAAGAATAGTTTCTTCCAAAAGTCATGGGTATTTATAATATTTATTTCTTCAGGAAGTCATAGATAATATAAATATTTCACCTAGGGTTGGGTCTTTCACCCTCTCAGGTTGATTCTTTGTTAATAAGTGTGTGAGATCTGGGATAAGTGCTTCAAAAGTAGAGAATTCAGTGGTGGGGGCGGGGGGGGGGGGAAGAACTGAGGGTAGACCATAGCTCAAGGTTTTCAATTCAAAGGGAGACATTAGTTTCTGCCTCTGTAGAAAGAAGATTTTGCTTCCCAGTTTCCTCTAGGCCATACCTCTCCCTGCTGAAAGTGGATTTCCATTGTATTTAGCTTTCATTTTTTCAGGTTGCTGGGTTATGACAAACGTATCCAGATAGGTTAACCCTGCAATCATAGTTCATCCCAGGAGCAGCAGCTGCTGCTGATGTCAGAGCAACAGAAACCTCTTTATGGTAGGTTTGGGGTTCTGGGGAAGCAGAAGTTGCATTTGTACCTAAAGAAAACTGGATGTGAATGTGAGCCCAAAAAGGCAATACGTCTACTCTGACTTTGTGTGTGTGTGCCCGCACATGTCTGACACCTGGCTGCGAGATGACGGTCCCAGCTCTGGTGAGACACCCATTGATATCTATTGTCCCCCCATTCAATCTTTATCTATTCTACCTGGGACCGCCAATCTCACCTGTTTTATTTTACTCATTGGGACAGGCTCAGAAGCAGGCAAAGAGGGCCACATGGCATGCTGAGCCCATTTAAAGGGCTTGCAAGAAAATATGACAAGCCCATCAAGTAAACTTCTATGACCAGTGCTTTCACAATGCTTCACATTATAGACAGTTTCTTTATTAAAGTTGAGAAGCTTGGAAAGAATATCTGATTGGGATGCAGAAAGCTTGACTCTGCATCCCAGTTCTGCTACATTAATCATAATAAATCCTTAGATAAATGGATTTTCTTCTGGTGTCTCAACTTCCTCAAAGGTAAATTAGCCTGCTGCATTGGGTGTAATCAAATCAGATGATTGTGAAAGAGTTCTTTCAAATACAAAATTTTAAATTCAAAGCATTTCGAATACAAAGACTTAACAGTTAACAAAAATGAGAGGTTCCATGAATTTTTAAGTCAGGTGCTATTTTAGTGGGCTTTTTTGTAGTTAAGAAAATGAGAAATCTACCAAAACACAGTTGGTCTGAGACTGAATACTTCCTTGACTCCCACTCTGTCTATTTCATGGAGTCAGATAGCAGGGGGTGGCGTCTGCATCTTCTCTGGCCAGAGATTGCCTGAGCTGAGCTGGGGGCCTTGTCTGGACCCAGCCCTGAACCCAAACATTTTTTTTTTCCTGAAGGAGAAGCTAGGACTGTATGGATGGTGCTCCTGATGACACTCTGGGTGTATGATGGTGGCCAGGAAATAATGGAGGCTAAGGGGTCAGAAGGGTGTGCTGATTAAAATGTACAGGGACAGAGTAACCCCATCAGCTTAGAGTTTATGGGGTGTGTTTAGGGGGTCAGGTTGGGGTGAATGCTTACACCTGCTTCTTTCCATTTTATAGGGTAAATGGTTTCAGCTGCTACCCAGCACAGCCCTTTCATCAAAGCCTTTGAGAACAGCTTTGAAAATGTGTCAGCCAATAGCTGGGCAGGACAAGGTCTAACAGCTGAGGGACCCCCACCCCCACCCCACTGGAGCAGAGAATTGGGAGGGAACAGATGGAGGCCTTTCTCCCCTTGGCCACCATTCAGGGCACATTGTTATGCACTCAGGATTCAGAATGAGACCCAGGCAGACCCTTGGTCCAAACTGCAGAGGAGTTGTATAAGCCCCCTGCAGCCTCCTTTGTGGAGTGAGAGGTGCCAGATTCATCCAGGGCAGGAACCCTCTCAGGCTTTGCTCTCCTATTAAATTTGCCTCCAGTCTTCTTATGTGTCGTTAATCAAGCAGCTGAACCATGTCGGCACTGCTGAAGCACAGGATTCATTAGAGTCCCCCAGGGACCCTTCTGTCTCCACCCCAGACTTCCAGCTACCGGAATAGAGACATCCCTGCTGCCAGGAAGGCCCCAACCCCGCAGCACCCTGCAGGTCACTCTCAGGACATTCCCGGGTCCCCATTGCAATCTCTGGGGTTCTGTGAATCTCCCCGGATTCCTAAGGTCCCCGCAGCAAGGCAACTGACTCTGGGGAGCTGGTGTGCGGGGAGAAGATTCTCCAGTGGGAATCTGTGTGGACGGATCTGGGCACATAGCAGATTGTATGTTTTCCACTTTCCCTGTGGCATGCGCCGGTCCCCAGTGGCTGGACATTCTGAAAGTTCTCAGGCTTGATTTCCTGGTCTGTTGCTACTGAGGCCAGGCTCTTCAGGCTAATCTTCACCCCCAGGCAGGGGTAAAGAGGATGCTGTCTGTCTCCAGAAGTCTGACTCCCTGATCCACTTTATCCCCTCACACGCTGTGAACTCTCCTCCTTTGATTTCTAAATTCTGAGCCTGCCAAGAAACACCCATTCAGCTAGAACTCCCCTTCAATCTCTTTAATCTCAGATGGAATAAATATATTGAATGAGGGCTGTCTAGGTGATGCGGAAAACTCGTGACCCGAGGATGCAGGCGCAGAGGGAGATGAAAGTACAGCAGGAGATTCTGCTTTTAATATGAAAAGATGAATCAAAATCGCAAATCATATCCCCCTCCATGCAGTGACCTACCTTCTGCCTTAACCTTTTCAGGATCAGAAAACATAGTGTAATTTCATACAGATAAATAGTCTCTCTGAGCTCCCCTTTTCAGACAGAGAGTGAGTCCCTCAACACTTCACAGACCTTTTGAATGCATGTAACTACATTCTCGCCACACAGAGGTGTAGGCACACAGTTGCACACATGTTGTTCTAAAGCCTCATTCTAATTTCTGCAGGGAATCCTGTGCTTAAGAATTAAGCATTCAGGGATAAGCAAAATAATGATGAGCATCTGACTCCAGTAGAGATGACTCTGCCCTTCTCTTTTTCACTCAGGACTGGTGAAATTCTGAACACTGATAAAAGGAGTTTTTCAGTAGCATAAACACCCTCAACTAAATAGCAGTGCTGATCTCATTTCCCACTAAAAGGAAAAGTCTGAGAGACTTATGTGACTTTCATCTTAGGGAGAAAATGGCTATATATTAGGGAGAGACTCTAGGTTTCTTCCAGGATTTTATGAAGTTACTTGCTTTCCAAAGAAGATGGACTATTTTTATAGAACATTTCATTTAGAAGGTAATAATGATAAATAACATTGTGAATCTTTCTAGATAGCAGGCATTAGTGCAAGTTTCTCAGTGTCAATTCATCTGTGAGCCGTTTTACATTTCTGAAAACTGAAGCACAGCTAAGTTAAGTCACTTGTCTAAAGTCACAAAGCTTTTAAGGGGTGGGATTGAGATTCAAAAAAGGCAATCTGGTTCTAGAACATTTTCTCGTTGACTCCTTTGAGGAGAATAGTAAAAAAAACAAAAACAAAAACAAAACAAAACAAAAACAAAGAAAACAAATCAATGATCAGATGCTGCTGACTCCTTACTCAAAGGCTATAAACTCGTTTGTTGAATTTGTGTGACATTGACATCTCCCTAATTTTATTTTTTATCCATTCTGTTGTCCAACAACCCCTACACTGAGGGAAAGGGAGAAATAGGATCCCCAGTCTACTCACTTTCAATGCTCCATTCTTCACTGTACATGGAGTGAGGAAAGCCATCAGTTACCTGTGCTGTCTTCCTAGCATTACCTCTGATCCCCTGAGTCAGAGACATCGATACCTTGAAGATTTTGGAAACATTACAGTTCTCATGGCCTTAATATTCTCCTGCTTAGGTTTGAATCATTTTAAAAAGCACTCAGTTGTCATTTGGCAAAGCAAAGTAGTGGCCCACTGCCATGTTTTCTTGTCAGTTATAAGATCCCATCAATTTTCAGGTGAATCATGCTTTAAGTTCATCTTATTTATGGAGGACATTGACAAGAGGGTCCCCAGCCTTATCACATTGTTGATACATTTTGGATCATAAGACATCTTAGCAACGTTAAAATGTGAGAAAAATGTGGTTCAGAATTGAGAAAACAACAGCATTTTACTCTGTCTTTCCACAGGGAATAATCCTTATTAAAGTGCCATTTTATAAGGGTTCTTCTTATGTGGTCTGCCCTCTCTGGGTATCAGAATTTTGATTATAGTTGTCAGCTGGAGTTCAGGCTAGTTCAGATATCTATTTTTAACAACAGCTGAAGGGTTGCTTTTTTTTTTTTTTGCCTCCCAAGACAAGAGAAGGATTACTTAGGAATAAGGGAAATGACTCATGGAAGGTTCCTGGCTTCTTTCTTGTCAGGTTGCTACTGGCTTCAGCGGTTGCCACCAAATGGGCTGGAAATTGAGTGAAGATTCTTATCTGAGACAGAAGGTTTGGAAAAGTCAAATAGGTGAGCTGCATTTGAGATTACCAGGGCAAGTAGAGATTCAAACTTTGGAAATAAATTCAAGTAGCAAGATTGTAGTAGGCTTATTCTAAAAATGACCTTAATACTCTACCTCTCCCTGAATCCATGCCATTATGGTGTGACTTTACAGCTCTTTTTGTCAACACCTGAAGTCTGCCCTTGAATCTTGGCTAACCTGATGACTTGGTTTGATCAGTAATACATACAGAATGAGGTTGTACCTGGACCAAGCCTGGGATTTAAGAGGGCTTTACACTTTTGCTATTTCTCTTAGGACTCTGCTTCTGCTATAATAAAGCTTGACTACTCAGGTGGATAAGGAACAGTGGTCAGTCACTCCTACTATGCCAACCAACAGCCAAGTGCCAGGCAAGCTGGTGAGACCATCTTGGACCAACCAGACTCAGCTGACTCAATACCTGACTTTGAACCCATGTGCTACTCCAGTTAGGATCTGCCATGCCCAGCTGTCCCAGGTCAGCAAATCAGCCAGATATCTCAGAGGTATGAGATTGATCTTGGGATATCTCTGAATTATGTTCAAGTGTAGTATCAATTCCTTTAGTTGGTTGTATTTTTACAGGAGGGCAGAGGTAGGAAAGAAACCAGAGAACAAATCAAGTTTGTTTTTTTCCAGGGGAATGTCCCTTGAATGGTATCCTTTGCTAGGGCCTGACCCATCAGAACTACTAAATAGGTACAAGTTGCTTAAATCAATAAAGAGATCATTTCTCTAGTAGGTTTATCTGTTCATTCATCCTTCTGAAAATTTTTATATTGAATCCTTCATATATAGGTTCCAATAACTGGGCAGACACACATGTGAACTCACAATATACTCTTGGGTATGCTCAGACAAATACTTTTAAGTTGGCAGACATGTATATGTACACGTGTGTGTATGTGCATGCATGTGTGATTCTGTGCACGCTGTGAAATTCAACATCTACCAGGCACAAAATGTATCTAAGCAGTTTCTTAAACATTTTTTCTCTTTTTAGAAATTTTTAAAAAATTGGCTGCACACACACATTTTTACACTGTTATATACCCCAAGGTTCTCTCACCACCTTGTCACCCATGAACTGTCATCTCTTGTGCTCACCCTTCCCTTGACTTAACCCTCCTCCCCTACCCTTGCTCTATGTTTTAGTTCTGCTAACAGTTTGTTAGTTTTACTTGGCCTTTAATTGTTTGCTTTCTGTATATCCCACATGTAGGTGAGATCATACAGTATTTCTCTTTTTCTTTCTGGCTTATTTCTGGCCAGCATGATTCCCTTTAGGTACATCCATGTTATCACAAATGCACTAAATTTGTCTTTTTGATTGCTGAATAATATTCCATTATGTAAATTTACCACTATGTGATCCATTCATGTAGTTACGGGCATTTGGGTTGTGTCCATATCCTGGCTATTGTAAATAGCATTTCAATAAACATCTGCGTACAGGTGTTCTTTTGAATGAGTGTTTTGGTATACTTTGGGTAGATTCTCAGAAGTGGGATTGCTGAATGGAATAGTAATTCCTTTTTCAGTAGTTTGAGGGCAGTTTATTAAACATTTATTTTAAGCACAAAAACATCAAACTACAGTGAGTTCTGATATCTACCTCCAAATTTCTCATCTCTAAGAACTGGGTGAGTATGAAATAGAAAATGTCTCTTCTAATCAGGCAGAAACGCTCTTATTCTTTCATTTGCTTCTGCTTTGCCTATTATCCACTTCTACATCCCAGAACATGCATGTTGGATACTGGGCTGAGTTGAGGGAATGCTTTCTTAAATGGCCATTTAAGAGTTTTTGTAAGTAGTTTTGCAATTGTTCAGAATTTAGATTTGGTCAGTAGAGCCCACCTCAGTAGAATTCCTGAGCCCCAATAGCTGCATAGCTCTGAGTAAGAAAATTGAGGAAGGTTTGTCTTTTCAAAGTGCTTGGCAAAATGTGAGTTGCAGTTATTTACTACAACAATTTTTCTCTTTTGTGATGCTGCAAATTTATCTCACTTTGCATCCGCTGCAGGAGTGGGAGGGATTAGAACCTACTCTTGCATAGGTTTTCAGATCTTTCTGAAAACAAAAATGAAAACCCCTTTAGCAGAAGTTATGAATGCTAAGATATCCTGTAGGAGTACTTATCAAGCATCTTCTCTGATTGTAGTCTTTCGTTATTCTACCACTTGGTTTGCTTTATATATGCAATGATATAAATCAGTCATTCCCAAATCCAGTCCCTTAGAGGGGCCAAAGTTATCACTGACCACTAAAAAGTAAGAGAAAAAAATAACACAAAGTAGAGTGGGTGCATGCATGTGTATATGCATGTGGATATATGTATACATTTCTTTATATTAATTTCTATGTTCCTAAGTGGGCACAAGTTTGCCCATTGTGCTTTCATGGGAAGAATTATCCTTTAGTCTGATATTATGTACTTTATAACTTTTTGATGTTAATATTATTTTTATTTTATAAAATGATGGTGATAGGAGATAACCATTTTTAAAGTTCTTTTTTGATTAAAAATATGATTGACGACCCTGTGACTGGTGCCCAAGAATTTTATACATTTTAGTGGGTAGTGTTTACAAATATGGGAATCACTGAAAAGCTATGCTAGGTAGGAAACCCAAGGATAATTTCTTACCAACCTCAAACAATTTCTGTGGGAAAATTAGACCTTTGGGCAAATAACTGGCATGAAGTTAGTTCCCCAGGCTATGTTTGACAAGTAGTCAGTGTCATGATAGGTAAGTAAATTAGTATAACTACTCAAGAAAAATAATTAACCAACCTGAGGTAAAGAGGGATTGACCAATATTTCAGAAGATGTAAACATAAATCAGCTTACTCATAGAGTCTGGGTTTCATTCAGTTGCCTATGTCAGTTTCTAATTTAATATACCAATGAAGTTTAGGTAGGCACATTAAAAATGACTGGTGTATCAGGAATGCAGTTGTAAGTATTTAAAATCAGCTTTGAAATATGGACTATTTCATCCTGTATCAGTGATCTCTTGCTGTGTAACAGCATCCTGAAATATAATGACTTTAAACAACAACAATCTGCTAGGTCTTAATTATGTTGGGCAGTTGGGCATTCCTTTTTGTTAGGGCTGACTAAACTAACTAATCTTGACTAAGCTTAGATGAACAGCTAGCTGGTAGGTTGGTTTTGGCTGGATTATTTAGTATGACTTAATTCAAAAATCTGATATTTGATTGGCTGTTGACTAATACATGAGAGATGAGTGGATCATGTGTTTCTAATCACCAGAACAGGCTTCTATACACAGAAGCTGCAGAATTTCAAGAACAGCAAGAGCAACCACCACACATTCATGGTTCCAGATGGTTTTTAAAACTCTATTTGTGTCCTATTAGCTATTGTCCCATTGATCAAAACAAGTTACATACTCTGATCTAGAGTCAGTGTAGGAGAGAGTATCCAAGAGCATGGATACAAGAGCAATGAACAAATCAGAGCCATGCTTTCAACCATCTATCTGCCTTCACAAATGTCTTATCAAATTACTAAGCATCTTTTCTCCAAACTGTTCTAAGAATTGATTTCAGCTGAGGCCAGGAAGATAAATGTAGCACGGAACTATAGAATTATGGAGTTGGAATCAAATGTATAGATAAATCACCTAACCCTGTCATTAAAGAGGAGAGAAATGGAGGCCTAAGAACTTAAATCACTTGCTCAAAGAGATGGAACTAGGAAGTGATATCTGTTTTGAATAGCTATGTCTATATTCCAAGAATTAAGTAATGTTGAATGAATGAAAAAGTTTCAGTTCATCCTTGATTTTTTTTGAACACTTGGGGATAAGGTAAGAAAAGCAAAATTAAACAAGATAAATATAGTTATTGTTTGTTTGGAGTTTATAGTTTGTTGGGGCAGACAAAAACTTAGGTAAAGAAATCATAGTGCCTCACACCAGGATAAGAAGAAAATTTTGTGAGGGATTGATGGGGCCATAAGTCCCATGGAGATGGAAAGGATATCCACTTATAAACTCACTAAATTTTTATAACAACCTCATGAGGCAGATGTTATGATTAGTCCTATTTTAAAAGAAAAGAAACCATAGCATAGAGAGGTTAGGTCACAAAGCTGGTAAGTGACAGAACTGAGATTTATACTTAGAGTACATACCTGACTCCAAAGTTCATGTTCTTAATCATAGCCATGCCCGTTTGCTGCCTGTGGAAATGGTTATAAGGAGAACTAGATGGGTTGAATGATCATTCATACATTAGCAGAATGGTGTGGTTGAGAACAGAATTCCTGGATAGAAAATTTAAATTCCATTCTCTATTAGTAACCTTCAGATATTTGCAAAATTCAAATTTTGCGAGTAATGCTAATGAATGTGTATGTTTGTACACAAGTAAATCTCTGCTTATATGTGTCCAAATATAGGTAGAGTTGAGCCTTATGAATTGATATATAAATTATTCCATATGGTCAGGTTCAGCAGCTTTTGTTGTTCTTTGTTTCTTTGACATCTATCTATCTATCTATCTATCTATCTATCTATCTATCTATCTATCTATCTATCTATCTATCTATCTATCTATCTATCTATCTATCTATCTCTCTTTCTCTCTCTCATCTATCATACAGACACCCATTCCTCCCTCCCCACCCATCCTATTTTCTTTCTACTTGGAATCTTCTGACTCCTTCCTTTCCTTGGATTGGGTTATTCCAACTTTATTTTTGTTGCTTATTTACTTTGTTTTCTTGAATTGGCTGGCTCTGTTTCCCTGCTGTCAGAGACTCTCTTCTCTTGCTAAGGGAGGTGGTCCCACTCTCCTCTCTTCCATTAATTGTGTTACCTCTGACAGATGATATTATATGGGAGAACAAAGAAAGCCTTTCTCAGCAACATCTTATCAATCAGAGATAGTCACTTTTGCTGGATGTAGAATATGCCTGGAAAGGGAAGAGAGCCTAATAAATGACTTAAGACTGAGCTCAGACATTCATTTGTGGTGTATGTGTGTGTGTGTGTGTGTGTGTGTGTGTGTATGTGGTATTTACATTTTACATTTTATTGAAAGGTAAAGGCCATCTAATTTTTTTGGCAGATTTCAGTAACTCTTCACTGTCTATTAGTATCTGTTATTTTTTTTCCCCTCTGTCCCTATTAAATGTAAGAAAAAAATGCTGCTATAGCCAAGAACAACCTTTCTGTATTGTTTTCCTATTGCCACCATAGCAAGTTACTACAAACATGGTGGCTTGCATAGCCCACCGTTACTATTTCACAGTTCTGTATGCTATAATTCTAATACAGAACTTCTTGGAATAAACTCATGGTGTGGATAGTATTGTGCTCCTTTCTGAAGTCTCTAGGGAAAAAGAACCTGCTTCCTTGTTCATTTGGGTTCTTGGGCTGCATTCAGTTTCTTGTGATTGTAAGACTGATGTCTCATGTCTTTGATAGATGCCAACTGAGGGCACTTTCCAGTTCAAGTGGCCAACTTCACTCCTTGGTTCATTCCCTCCTTCCTGCATCTTCAAAATCAGCAAAGGCAAGTGGGCCCCTCTCAATTTGGATTTTTTCTTCCTCTTTCGTCTGACTTATCTTTGACTCTCTTGTTCCTTTTTCATTTTCCAGAACTCTGGTGATTAGATGGGGCCCATTCAGATAATCCAGGAAAACCTCTCTCCATGTCCTTACACTTAATCACATCTACAAAGTCCTCTTTTCAGGTAAGGTAACAGACACAGATTCCAGTCATTAGAGAGCCCTATCTTTCAGGAAGGGATCATTATTCTACTAATCACACCCTCTAACTGTTCATATATTCCCCTCATCCCCAAAGTTCTTACCTCTTTCTCTTTTTTTCCATCCTTTCTCCACTCCCAATCACACTTTTGTTTTTTGGTTTTTTTTTCAAAAATATTTATGATCATCTACTTGTGAGAAGCACTGTGGTAGGCAATGACATACCATAAAAAGATGGTTAGTTATATCCTTTTCCCTCAGCTAACTTACATTTAATGGGAGAAATAATTTCAATGGAAAGAAAATAGAAAGGTGTTGGATAGTATAAGTTTGTTATTGCCTAATTTCTTCAATCTTTCCCTTTTAGCACTCAAAACTTCCCAACCTAAAACAAAAGAATCAACACTCTAAAAATCTGCAAGTGAATTAACAAAGGGATTTTCACAGTTGCAGAAGATTCCCTAAACTATGGCAACCAGACCAGAAAACAGAACAAAACAAAAGAAGATATCATCATAAACTACAGTATGATCTGATCACCCTTTTAGTTCTTTATTAAAAAATGAGGGGAAGCAACTATGGCTGGCAAAAAAATGAAGGAAAGCATAAACAGCTGGGACTATATAAAACTAAAAGTTTCTGTTCAGCAAAAGAGACAATAAACAAAACAAAAAGAAACCCAACCAACTGGGAGAAAATTTTTGCCCTGCAGACAAGTGACAAGGGTCTGATAACAAAGATCCACAAAGAGCTCCTACAGCTCAACAAAAACAAAGCAAAAAACCCAATCAAAAAAGGGGGAGAAGAACTAAAAAGACACTTCACCAAAGAGGAGATACAGATGGCTAATAGGCATATGAAAAAATGCTCCACATCACTAATAATCAGGGAAATGCAAATTAAAACCACACTGAGATACCATCTTACACCAGTAAGAATGGCCCATATAAATAAAACAGACAACAACAAATGTTGGCGTGGATGTGGAGAAAAAGG
>PVHY01016568.1:0-21825 GCA_004024945.1 Uropsilus gracilis
AACACATCAACAGGTTGCAGATTTATCTTAGGTGTAACTTAAACATTTTAACTAACAATATAAGTTCCCAAAAGCATCAATCTTTCACTTTGTTATCCCTTCACTGAGACTCCATCAAGGTAAATTGGATTTGCTTTGAAACTTTTTAGGAAAATACCCTGACCACAAGGCTGCTTAGAATTATTTACTAAATCAGAGGACGACCTCGAAAACTCCCTTGCCTGGAGTCTGGGGGCAGCACCCTCAGCTTCCAAAAACACCCCTCCTGTGGGGACAGAGAGCTTCGCTCATGGGTGCTTTTCGTCCCATGAGTCCCCCATATCAGGTCAGCTCCCACACTACACATATAAACATATAGATCTGCTGATCTCATTTGTACCCCAAATTTTGCTGTTGGTGCCAGACTGTTCCATGTATCTTCATTCTAGTGGAAAGATGGAAGGAACGAAGACTGAATAGAGTATGCTCTTCTCACAATGGAGGCTGGTCAAACTTCTCTGGTTCAACTTGACTTATGAAAATTCTATCCTCATATTACTGGTCAAAGGGGTTCTGTGAGAGAACCAATGTTAGAGAATGATGTGGAAATATACCCTTTATCTACTCTAATGGGGGGTTCAATTAAGTCTTCAGTCACTGAGTATGAAAGGAAGAATTGAAAATGTAAAACAAAAATCCAATTGCCTACAAGGATAAGTTGTCATTGAAACTTATCAGTGAATTTTCCAGAGCTTGGTTTTGAAAACTTTATTTACTATATCCTCCTTTATGAGGATCCACAGGAAAAACTTCTGTCTGAACACAGATCCCAAATAGTCCTATTTTTTACAAATGATTGTTCTCATTTCATAGTGACTTTGCATTCTTTACATTGACTGATAAGAATATCTGGTTGATGTGCATGATGAAGATTTACCCCTGATTTCACCTTAGAGATCTTCTTTTATTTTAATTCTAGCCTGACTTAGAACTTTCTTGCTATTTTGTTTGATCTCTTTATCTTGCAGACCACTTCTTTACTCTTTTGGTGAATTTGTAGTTTATGTATCTGAAAAATATTTTTATTTCCTTCAGGGACTAAGTAATACAGCTACATATTTAAGAAACTTAAGCAATCCAAAGACATGAAAACAGCTATATTTCTTTCCCCTATTCTACATGCACCCACCTGATTCCCCACCCCAAAGTTATCCACCATATTTCATTCAAATTATGTACATGAGTCTTATTATCAGAAGAATTCCAATTGAATTTCTGGACAAAGAAAATCCACACATTTTAAAATTTGAAATTTATTGCCCAGTTCCTTTCCCAAAAGGCTTATACTAATTTACCAGTTAACTTTGTACATGTTTTCCCACAACTTCACTGACACTGTGTATTATTGCAGATTATCCTCAATGTCTTTTCAAAGTTCTAATCTATCTTAAGTAGTAGGTGAAAACCTTTTCAATCATCTGTATATCTTTTTGTGCTCCTAGGAAATATTTTTTCCATTGGTTCATAAAAGCTTTTCAAATATTAAGCATAACATATCATTGTTAGAGTTTTTAAACCTTTTTGAAATGAGAAGCAATAGCGCTGTACATCGATATATGAATAATAACAACATGAAGCATATATTTGGTATATTTATTTTGTATCCTGCTACTTTGTAAGACCTGAAATCATAAAATACATGAGAAGACATAGGCAAAACAATCCACAACCTGGACCTCAGAGAGCTCTTTGGGGATGTGACTCCAATGACAGGAGAAAGAAAAGTATAAATAAAAAACTGAAACCATATTATACTAAAACTGTTTTTCAAAATGAAATGAAATAAAACAAAAAAATCCTAAAGTGGGAAAAATATGTGTACATTACATATTGACAAGGGGCTAATATCCAAGATCTGCCAAGCATTCACATAATTCAACAAAAACAACCCAATCCAAAATGAGCAGAAGAAATAAAAAGACACTTCTCCAAACAAAGGTCAGGAGACACATGAAAAAATGCTCATCAAGGAAATCCAACTAAAACCATAATGAGATACCATATCACACCTGTGAGAACATCAAAAAAGTCCAGAAACAACAAGTGCTGGTGAGGGTGTGAAGAAAAAGAAACATGTTTACATTATTTGTGGGAATGTACACTTGCTCAATACCTATGGAAAGTAATATGAAAATTTCTCAAAAAGTTAAAAATGAATGTGCCACAAAATCCAGCAATTCTACTCTTGGTATCTACCAGAAGAATACAAAAATGCTAATTTGAAAAGTAACTTGCATTCCTATGTTATTTGAAGCACCATTAACAATACCCAAGCTCCCTTTATCGACCCATCTACAGCTGGTAAAAAAATGAAGGAAAACATAAACAGCTGGGATTACATCAAACTGAAAAGCTTCTGTACAGCAAAAGAGACAACAGAAAAAAAACAAAAAGAAGCCCAACTGAATGGGAAAAAAATTTTTCCCTCCACAAAAGTGATAAGGGTTTAATAACAAAGATCCACAAGGAACTCACACAACTAAACAAAAACAAAACAAGAAACCCAGTCAAAACAAATGGGGAGAAGAACTAAAAAGACACTTCTCCAAAGAGGAAGTACAAATGACCAACTGGCACATGAAAAAATGCTCAACATCACTAGCAATAAGAGAAATGTAAATCAAAACCACAATGAGATACCACCTTACACCAGTAAGAATGGCCCACATCAGAAAAAAGGGCAACAAGTGTAGGCATGGTTGTGGAGATAAAGGAACACTCTTTACATTGCTGGTGGGAATGTAAACTGGTCCAGACACTATGGAAAGCTGTGTGGAGGACCCTCAAACTAATGAATATGAAACTACCATTTGACCCAGTAATTGCTCTTCTGGGAATCTACCCAAAAGAGACCTCAATGTGGGTACAAAGGGACACCTGTGCTCAGATGTTCACAGCAGCACAATTTATGATTGCAAGGACATGGAAACAACCCAAATGTTCCAAGACAGATGACTGGATGAAAAAGATGTGGTATATATACACAATTGAGTATTACTCATCAATTAAAAATGACAAATTTGATGAATTTATGGAAACCTGGATATACCTAGAAGAAATCATACTAGTAGAAACAAGTCAGATAGAAAAAGACAGAAACCGAATGGTTTCACTAATATATGGACAACCAAATGAAAGTATACAACGGGTGGGTGGGGACTAGATGAAGAGGTCGGAGAGGGGAAGTAGTGGGTGACCCCCAGGGATTAAAATGATGTGAAATATATATAAATAAATTATTTTTTAAAAAAAGAAAAATATGTGGTATATATACACAATGAAATATTACTGATCAATTAAAAATGACAAACTTGATGAATTTATGATAACATGGATATACCTAGAAGAAATAATATTGGAAGAAACAAGTCAGAAAGAAAAAGACAGATGTGAAATGGTTTCACTAATATATGGGATATAGGAAAAACAAGCAAAAGACCAGGAGGAATAGTCAGAACAAGCTAATGACCAAACCAAAGTTCACAACTGGGGGGGTCGGGGAGAGAGGATAGGGGAGAAATTGATCAGGGAGGGAAGGTGGTGGGTGATCCTGGGAGAATACAAAGATGTGAAATACATATATAAATAAAAAAGCAATAAAAGTTTTTAAAATATCCTTAGGAAAAGTTAAAAAAGAAAGAACTAATACCCAAGCCATGGGAATAAACTATTTTCAAAAATACATGATAGGATCAAAAAGATGTGGTTTAATCATAATGGAATACTACTTAGTGATCAAAAAAGATAAACTCAAGTCATTTGTGACAACATGGATGAAACTGGAAAGAATTATCTTAGTGGAAAAAATCAAGAGAATAAATACCAACTGTTATAACTTGTATATGGAATATAGAGACACCAAACAAAGGATCAGACAAAGACAAACTTTAAACCCAATTCTTGAAAGCTGACCATAACACTCAGGCATCCAGAAGGAGAGGGCTAAAGTCAGGATAGGGAGAGAATGCAGTGGACTAAGTTTTCAGAGTATGAATGTTTTAGTGGTAGATGCATTGCAGTAATTACATCTAAAGGGGAATCTTATATTTTCAAAGTAATACTAACAATGATGTAAACCAATGACTTTTCAATAAGAAAAACATTTAAAAAACAAATATAGATTTTTTTCCATATAATCTAGCAATCCCTTGGCTAGATATTTACCTAAAGATGCAAAAGCTGTAATTCAATATACAAACCCCTTTGTTCATTGCAGTGCTATTTTCAGTAACCACAGTATAGAAGTCACCTAAGGCTCAAAGATAGAGCAGTGGACTAAGAAAATGTGGTTTCAGTGGAATACTATTCACTTATTTTTTAAGAAAAGACAAACTCATCATTTGCCACAACATGGACGAAACTGGAAGGGATAATTTGTAGTAAAATAAGTCAAAAGAAAAAAGACAAATACTAATGGTTTCACTTGTATATGGGACATGAAATGACAAAACCAAAACAAGACAAACCAAACCAATTACAAACCCTAGAAATCTGACCAAAGAGTTGAGGCTAGCAGAGAGAGGCACAGGGTAGAGATGGGGGTAGGGAGGCAGGGCATATAGTAAAATGTGGAGAGTTTCTCAATGGACTATAGTGGACTATGGGGTCCTGGCAGTAGGTGTGTGTGGTGTGGTTAATATATTTAGAAGGAGTTCTATGCCTCTGAATCATGTACAGTATTGTAAGCCAATGTTACCTTGATAAAAAATAATTCAGTAAAAATATTAAAAAGATAAAAAGAAACAAATTTAGAGGAACATGGGCTAGTCTTTGGGTCTTAGGAAATACTGATTTTCTCATACTCTGCCCCCTTCTCACTTTGAAGTCCCACATTTTGGTAATATGATTCCTTCTAGACAAGAAAGAACTCCTGATTCAGTAAGTGGAACTGAGGTTAATGAACTCTCCTTGAGAGAAACTTACTCCTTTTGCATCTGTCTGGCATAACAGACATTTCTAAGCATTTGTCCAATATCCTGGATAAATGCTGTGCTTCTATAATCAGAACTAAGTATACAGACCCCATATTAAGTCAAACAGCATGTTTCCAGGTAATGTGTGTCTGCAATCAGTTTGTGCTGCTCCGGCAAGGCCGGTCTCAGTGTGCTAGCAAGAAAAAAGTTTTTAAATCTGGGCATGCAAATGCTAAACACACATCTGCCTGCAATCCAGGCTCCTGTCATAGCCAAGTGTTGGTGTGGTTATGGCCAATTCACTTGAAAGCCAATATGTTTCCAACCTCACATTAGTAAGAAAACGAGTGCTTCCCCAGTTTCAGTTTAGAGGAGTTTTGTTGTTATTATTGTTGCTCAAAAAAGAACAGCTCTTGCACTGATTTGGCTTATAGACCACAGCTGTCCTGTGGCTGGTCCTGCCAAGGGTAGTTTGCGTTTGTGTGATTTCAGAAATCTTCATGCCTCCTCTGTTCCTCCAAAAATCTAAATCATCCTTGATGCTTGAAAATGAAGCAATATATTCAGAATTTTAAAAAGCACATTCTTGTCATTTTTGTGGTAGTTTTAACCATTTGCAAATCAGTTATGTTTGTTTAAAATAGAATGAAAGCATCTACAGCTTCAAATATTTGAGTAAATTGTATATAAACTATTAATATCATTCAACTCTGCATCAAAATCAAGGTCATTACATTGAGTTTTGTTGGAGCTTTCTTTTTACAGTGTAAAAAATTATTTTTTTCAGAAAAAATATAGTAGTGTAAATATCTGTGTCACCAATATTTCTCATTTTTCCAGCCATTTACTTCATTTACATTATTAATTTACTTGTTTTCAGCACTTTGCTGAAGAAAACTGAAGATTGGCATTGAAGAGAGTCCTTTCCAGTGCATCACTAAATGAGGTCTCCTGACCACTTTTTAATTTGAGTAATAAGTTACTTGCTTTATACCTAGAACAATAAGAAATTATGTTAGTAAATTAAAAACATGACAAATATCCAATGGCATTTCATAGTATCTGAATAGTGTTCATCACCATATTGGTTGCAAACTTGGGAGTTTCCTAGGTGAGATCTGATATCAGTCACAGTTACATGGAAAAGGAGAGACTGGAAAAAAAAAATAGGCAGACTACTCCAGATTGTATATCCCACTTTTAATAAGTAAAAGGACTTATATAAAAAGCCACAAGATGAGCAGTCCTCCACATCTTTGAAATGTCTAGGTTTGTATAGAGGCATTATTTGAGTTCAGTCACATGTACCATTCAGATGGTCTACAATCCATGTTATGATTTCAAGCCTGTCCTTGGACAGGCAACTTCTAGGCTTAGAAAGGCAAGCAGAACACATATTTCTGGACTGGAGAGAAATGTGAGAAGCCTGTGATCACTTGGGCCCATCTCTCAGTCAGTCAACTATCCCATGCTTTAGGTCAGCACTGCATAATGAGGGAACACACTATGCCCCTAGCAGAGCCTCAAGTGATACAAACCCTCCCCCTTTCTGTCAGCTATGAGACCTGCCTGGTTCTAGCCAATCCTCTTCTCTCTTTTGGTTGAGTCTCAATGTCCCATGGTCACATTGCATTGTGTGTTTGGGTTAAAAAAGTAATGCAGTCTACATCATTGAGTTTCTTATTTGACAGAAAAAGTGAAATTGTAGTTTTCATCTTCTTACCTCAAAGCAACATGTAGAAAATAGCATGGTATTGAAATCAATTCAGATAGTTTATACACTTTAAAAACAAAGTGCTCTCTTGTTTGTGAATCTGAAAATCAGCTCAATCATTTTACAATGCTCTCAATATTATAATGATCAAATATAAAGTTGTTCACGAACTTTTCTGAAATTCATAACTATATGTCTATATATATGCACACATACATATATATATATTCAAAAGTAAGCTGTCTTTTATATGCAACAGGAATACAATAGTTTTCCCTCAAACAGGGTTTAAAATTAGATTTTACCTGTCAGGAATTCAGTGGAGCATTGACTTGGAGCAGATGCTACATGTTTGTCAACTTTATGTTTGTCAACTTCTGGTCTTCTTTTTTGAGGAGCCTCATGCTCAGGCTCAGAGTCTACAACTACCAACAGCAACAAAAGAAAGACCAACCTCAACACCCCCACACCACAACCACCATTTCTGCTACTTTTCTCTTTATTATGCCCTTTCTATTCCAGGTTCATGGCATTTCTCCATGCATAACTCAAGTGTCTGTTCCCGTACAAACTCTAGTGGGCACAACCCACCCACCTGCCTATTGTTCTATGCCACTGTTTGTTCAAACCTGAACCTAAACCTGGCGCTCAATGACAGTTTGAACTATCCACCTATATGCATACAACACATACATTATTACTATTATTATTATTATTATTAGTTTTATTATAATACACACCACACACTGGGTGACTTTAAACAATTGAGATTACTTCCTCTCAATTTTGTAGACTGAAATCCAAGAGCAATGTGCTAGCATGGTCAGTTTCTGTGAGAGACATCTTCCTTACTTAAAAGAGCCTCCTTCTGTGTCCTCATGTAGCACAGATAGCCCTAGTGTCTTTTCCTCACCTTATAAGGACATTAATTCATCATGTGGCCTCCACCCTTTAAGACCTAATCCAAGCCTAAGTATCTCCTAAAATCCTTGCCTTCAAATATCAGTACATTGGGTGGTTAGGACTCTAACATGTAAGTGGAGGGAACACAATCCAATTCATTGGAGCTGGAGAAAACAGAACTAGAAAATTTCAAGGATGTTTTGCACATGGGATATATGACAAAATCTGTATAAAACTGTTGATAGCTTTATTACCACTTCCCCCGGTTTGATCCCTGTTAGATTCCTAAGTGATCCTCTTAAAGTAAAGTCAGAGACATCTGGCCTTTGCTTCTCACATCATTCAAGGTAAGCACCAATGTTCCACAGTTCCAGCACAACTGATTTACTTCTTCCGGACCCTGTCCTCATTTCCCAACTGACCCAGCTGGCCCTATTCCTGGCTCTAGCCAGGCCTCATAACCTTCAATTTTCCATTTCCTCTGAGACCTTTTTGTCCGTCATTTTCACATCTGCCCTTCCTTCTATCCCATTGAGTCTATTCTCAAAGGTGTTAAGGCAGATTCCACTAGCCACCATGTGATTAAAGGCTCTTCATTCCTAAAGTGTTCTCATCTACCTGGTTTGGCTCATCTCTCTTCCTGGTACCTCTCACAGGTGATGCAATGTTTATTAGTTATGTTTGTTTATTGTCATCTTCTTCTAACCCAATGCAAAGCTCCATGAAAGATTCTGTTCGTAGTTGTGCCCACAGAGCCTGGCAGACTCTCAAGCAAGATTTATTGATTCAATGAAAGAATTCCATTAACAAACTGAAAAATCAATGAAAGGACATAGAAACTTAGGTCATTCCTTTTTCCCCTCATTATAGGTAGGAACTTTCAGACATTAAAGACATATTTGACTTGAAGTAAATTCTCTTTGACAGGGAATTTCCCTAAACTGCTCAGAAACATTGGAATTAACCTGGGTTTCCTTTGGTGGAGTTCTACCTAATGAGTCCTGCTCAGTGCTCAGGACCCATGGCATCCCTAGAGTCATGTGTGGCTTGTGCTCCAAACTCCCTACTGTGGACATGGGGATATGTGCATTCCCAGACAGCTAGCTGTTCACCAGCCCCATTCTCCTGGTTGAAACATGTATTAATGCTCCAGGGATAATAGCATTGCAACATCAAGACATCATGGGAATGATGTGAATTTGTTCTACTGATATAAAGTGAATTATTTGAACAAAAGCTTTTATATTTTTAGCATCAAGGCAAATTTTTTTAAAAAATATTGGTGAACAAAAACACCAGACCAATAAAGACTGTGTAATTATCTCAAACACAGTTTGTCACTCTACAAATTCTACTTTGACTACAGTCACCATGCATTTCCATGAAGTAGGCAATGCATACAGACCTGTAGGGCAAATGTGAGGTCCCAGCTACATCCCCTCACCTCCAGCATTTCAAGGAAATACTGACCACTTTCCAACTAGCATCACCTATACTTCTTAGCCTCGGGGATTTTCCAAGCCTTTTTCATTATGTGACAGGACAGAAGTATCTTCTAAAAACAATCTTCAGCAATGATTGAAAGGAGGTAGGAGTGGTGTATGAATACTCCAGTATTCCCATGATGAGACAGGTTCCACATAGATTCCAGGGTTCTCTGAAGAGATAAAACTCCAATGGCCCAGTGAGAGCACTGAATTAATGATACAACTATTATGTAATTGACTTCTCCTCCTGTTTCATTCACTTTCTCTCCTAATATTGTTTCCTGAGATTACCCCCTAAATCAACTTTGCTTCTACTTCTGGGAGAACCCAAAACAAGATAGAATAATAGAACTATTAGCACTTGAGGAAATAAACTACCTAGTCTACGTGTTACTTTATAAATAAATAAATACAATTTATAAGTTTTTACAATTTTATGATTGTAAATTTTACAAATAAATTTTATTTTACAAAAAGAAGATTCAAGATTTCTTAAAATGTAATAATGTTAATTCAGAATTATTTTCAACGTACCTCTCTATTTAGATTCAACTAGGGAATCAGACAATCAAATATATTCTTGGTACTTCATATCATAGGATCTGTTACCTTTTGACTAACATGTTATTCTAACATGTCAGTTGTAGAAATATTTTATATAAAATAAGTTACATATAATTTCATATTTTATATAAAATAAAATAGTAATGTATAATATATAAAATAATATTTCATATTATCATGATATATATAAATATTTTATATATAATATTTTATAAAAGTATTTTATATAAAATTATTAAGGACATTGACCTTATTATAATAAACACTAATTTCACAATTTTCAATAAACCTAGATGCTAATTTTAAGATTTAGGAAGAAATTGAACATCTAAAGTGAAGAACACAAGCCAATTACAAAGAGTTTTAGAAGTATAAATGCATACCTGCTAATGAATATTTGAGGAAGAAGAACACTATGGAAGCTAATACAAGCCTGGTCCTAACCCCAGTGAAGAAGAAACGGACTTGAGAGGGCTACAGAAACTCATATCCAAACTCCCTGACTCTGAGAGTCATGTGAATGACAAAAATCATATAAAAAATCTAAACAATAGTACCACTGACCCCAGGAATAAGTTGTGTAGAGAAACTGCTTGGCAACCTGTCATCAATGAGAAAGCACTGTCAGCAACAGCTCATGCAACTTTGCAGTGGTTGAAAATATATCCTGAGCAATCTAATTTATGGTAGATGATATAAGTTGAGACTCTCTTTACTAATAGCTTCCTTCTGTGGTTGGCAATCTCCGTGACTTCAAAGGGTGACCACCGAGTAGAAGGAGAAGGCTAGGGACTTAAGACTGCTGTCTGGACTGGCACAGACATGAAGTGAAAGTGGAAAGGTCAGTCTTCAAACAGAGAAAGAAAAGGTAAAGAAAGTATTTTTTGCAGGCAGTGAAAAGATGGTATACTTGTCTTATATGATTTTGATGTTAATTTTCTTATTTGATCCACCATCTCTTGATATGAATCGCTCAAGAGATTATAATAATGTGGGTAACAAACAGACCCTCCAAAACAAAGCAACAAATTCCCTCAAGTACAATTCTATATGTCTTCACAATTCAAGGTACACTTTAAAAAGTCTCTGTGACAATATTTCTTTTAAAAAAAAATATTTCTTGAGTATCTATTATATAGTACCATAGCAGTTACTTCAGGAGACTAAAATTCTTATAAGACAAAGCTCCTACCTAAATTAGGATAGCAAGAAATTTAGCATATAAAATTTGAGACAGGTGAGAGTGCAAAAGCTGAGATTGGGAGGCACACTTTTCCTCAAAGTGAGATGCTCCACATTTCAAATGTTATGTGGTGGGAAGAGCAAAAGTTTAATTTTCATCTAAATTGGACTTCTTATTAGTGAGTAGGATGAGAGGCACCCCAGAACCATCAGAGCCTCTAAATGGGTTCTGCCATCTTCATCATCTAGAAGAGAAAGAACAGAGTTTAAAATTTTCTCCATGAAACATATCCAATGTTCCTCCATCCCTTCATGGATAAATGCTTTAAATGTTCCGTCAAACAGGCCTAGCTCAAAGCAGGGTCACTGAAATCAAAAATCTAAGGTACTTTCTGGTGGAGACTAATAGAAAAGGGGCAGAAGTGGCAAGGAAAGTGTGGAAGGAAAAGAGCATACCCGAAACCCAAATCAAGATAAAGGTTGCCATTATCAGCCTCCCGTAGGGTCTCTCACCCAACTCTCTGTTGCTTTCAACTGTCTGCTTCCACATCCCCCAAGTCCCTGGTACAAGTCCAAGAACAAAAACCCAAGTACACCTTCCTCACATGTCTCTTTGTCCCATATGCCTCCTCTTGGTCTTTTCTTTCCAAACTCCTGTATCCTTTTAGTTTCTTCACAGTACTCAGTGGTTATGTGGTGGGGTAAGGAACATGAGACATCCCCTTTCTGCAGGGATTACAGTGTTACATTCTGACTTCATCATTAGCTTGCTGTGGGCCATTAGTCAAGTTACTAAAATTCACTAAGTCACTCTTATCATAAAACTGGATTGCCCCCATCCTTTAAAAGTCACTTGGAAGAACCAATTAAGCAATTTATAAGAAAATGTGTCTGCATAACATTTATTGTATTCTTTTGAAGTTATTTCTTTACACTCAGCATATTCTCCTAGACTGTAGCTTCAAATGGAAGGAAGTTTCTGTTTCTTTCTGACCCCAATGCCTGGGCAAGTGCTCAACAATGTGCATGTCCTTACTGGTCTCTCACATGCAGTCTAGGTTGGTTTCTAGTAGTTCTTCCTTGGAGAAGCTGAAGCAGCAGTTTGCCAACAAACACAAAAGCAATTGGACAGCCCCTGGCATTCACATGCTAGATTCTAGCCCCCATAACCTACAATCAAGTGCCTTCTCTACAGCCTCATAGTCATGCCTGCAGTTGATTAGCTACTGAACAACTGTCATTCTGGGAGAAAACCATTATAAGATATATAATGATTGAAGCAAAATGTTACCTAGGAGCTACATAGAATATATGAATTTTTGTCCTATATTCCTGTTTTATTGATCTGAAAGGTCCATCTGTATATTAAAATATATATTTGATACAGTTGACATATTATTAAAGGTTTTTTAAAGCTTCTGTAATCTTACTGTTGAATATGTATTCTATTTACTTACATTAAAAGTAAAGTTTAGAGACATAATCAATAAAAAAAAAGATATATAATGAAAAAACTTTATAAGGAAAAACTCTCAGTAGAAAACAAATTTATATCAAAACCCAAATGTCACTTACATCTAAATCTAAAAAAAATACTTTTTATTATTGTTAGATAAAAAGCATAGGATGATAGAGAAGATGCTATCTTGGTACGTAGTGAGAAAGTCTAGCTTCTAACTCTAGTTATATCACATAGAATCTGTTGAGATGCTCTCCTGCTCTTCTATATGTATATTTGCTTCAGCTGATACAAAAGAGGATATGAATTTTAAAGATAAAAACTTATTTTCACATCCTTAAGTGTTATTCAAATGGAAGTCATTGTCATTTTCCTTTAACTATAAGGAATCCAAGAGTAATTTCCTCACAGTGACAGGCTTTATTTGTTAAGTATAATTCCCAAGGGAATATTCTTGATGTGCCTTATTATGTTGCAGTTAACAATGTTAACAATGTATGGTATATTTTCATCCCATCAAAATATCTACTTAGTGTACTGTTTGTGCCTGGGGTGGACAATGGCACACAAATTAGAATTTCTTGAAGAAAAATTTTAGAATTTATAAGCCTGGCCTGCCTGGTAGGATGCTGTAATTTTTAATACAAAAATCTCATTTGTGGGTCATTTGGTAAGTAATGTCATCTTCGTTGCTAAGTAAGATTATCCTGACCCTGATATAAGCTGATCTTGCTTGAGTTATACTGTGTTCTATGTATTCTCTGCTCATAATCTTCCCATTTTTGACTAAAATTATTGCAAATGGACTTTATTTCATCACCCACTTGACCGTGGACCTGCTCAGGCAATGAACATTGGCAACGAAATGGGTGGGACAGAAGTAACAGTGTGCTGGTGCAAAGTCCAAGTCTTATAAGACAATACATATCCCTTCTCAGTCTTACAGAGTTTCTGCAAAACAACCTCCAGAAGACAACACCTTTTTGCATCTCTAATCCCAAGATGAGAGACAGATGCAGAGAATGCTAACCCACCAGTGGCTTGAAGTCTAGTTATTCTCTGAGATCTATAGTCCCAACATTAAAAGAAAAATCAATAATTATTAGTTAATGTTGCTAAGATTTTGATAACATGTATCATACAGCATTATTGCAGTTGATATCTGACTACTGCATCCTGCCAGACTAATGACTAATGATTACATAAATAAACTTGGTGTCTGAATTAGTGATTTTTGTATCCTTAATGCCATCAAAAGTCTTTTCAACTTATTGATTTCATCTTTACCAGGAACAGAAATATTTTCACAAAAACATTGTCTGCATTTGAAGAGAGATTGCCCCACATCTACCATGTCTAAGAACCAGTGCTGAGGAGATGTTCTGACCAACTAATAATTAACATGGGTAAGAAAGGGAATTGCCCTTTTTAAAAATATGATCTTGGTTGAGCATAATGTATAAAATTTCTCCATTATGACCCTTAAAGCTCAAGTACTTGGAACTTAAATATACTTCACTTCCCCTCAAAAAAAACTTAATGGGAAATAAAGACATCAGAATTATACCATGTTTTTATGATTCTGTATGAAACCCAAATCATACTAACAACTTTTGGATAAACAGTCTCAGTGATTGGATGTAAATCTAGACAGACTGAATTCTATTGTGAACTCATATGATTTCTGAAGATCTCGTCTTTTCTCTCACTTATGCCATGAATTCCTTTTTGGTTAGAGCCAGAAGAACAAGTAAAACATTTGAGATTCAGATGGATATCTTGATGTTGTTTCTATGGGGTCACATTTAGTGACCTGATTCAAGAAATTGCTTGCAGGCAATTTTCTGACAGAACATGACCTGGGTCAGTAAAGAGGAGAACTTCTAAAAAGACCATCTTTGGGGCTTGAGGGAATTTGGCAAGACCTTAGTCCCAGCAGGAGCCCCATTGCTTCTGCCAAATTCTTAAAGAACATACAATGTGGTTGGCTCCCACAGATATTAATATAGTGCTGACTTAAGATATAAATACCTCACCACTTTGCCATGTCATTTATAATATGCTAATTGCCATTTTCATTCTCTAGCATATAATGAAAAAAGTTAAGAATGCAGACAGGGAAACTGGGAATAAAGAATACTTACAAAGTACTTGCTAGATACCTAGTACTACCTTGGGATTTTATATCTCATTTATCCCAAGCAAAGAACCTATGAGGTGAATGTACCATTATTATTAGTCCAATAAGAAAACTGAACTTAGAAACATCATACAACTTGATACAGTCTACAAGAGTGATGATATTGGTCAGTGAAGGTCTCTACCAATCTAACTGTAGTGTTGGTTTACTTAATTGCTACTTTGTATTATTAGAAGAGTGTCCTTAGAGGTACTACTCAGAAGATGATATGAGATGTACAACCATGCTTCACTCCTGGGAGAATAATCTAATGTATTCTAAACTCTTCTCAGAGGATCCCATGACTTGAGGTAATCTAGAGCATCACCTAAACATCAAAAACTAATGATGACCACACATATGAGGAAATTAAACTCTAAATAACAAAAAGTCAGTTGGAAGAAGGGTCCACCAAGAAGGAAATGCTAATTCAAAACCATGTTCCTGCGATAACTCAGTCCCAAGAAAAGGAAATATCCCTAATGCAGAAAAGTACTAATAAATGTGAAGAGTTACTTTTGAATGTGCTGGGGTAAGTCAAACGGAAAGATCCACCAGTAAAGAAGACAAAGTGCAAAATGGCACAACTCCTAACAGTTTCCTTTTACCATTGTGCAGATACAGGGATAGAGCAGATACGATGAAGATATACTGGAAAGTGCCAAGAGCTATATTGAAAACCTAGCCCATGCAGAGATATGGGTTTGAAACCAAGAGAGGAAGGGTATAGATGATATCACATGCATGAACCCATGTACCTTCAAAGACATGTTCAATAGGGATGAACCCCTCTGGGGCACTCCCCAACCCCAGAAGAGGCAGTTACAGATTAGTTCTCCCTGACATACAGTGCCATCTACTGGGGAAGTAGAAGATCTTGAAAACAATTACCTTTAAAAATCGTTAATGGGGAGATAAAATTTTTTTAAATGGCACTTTGATTCGTAATACCACAGCCCAAAGAAAGCAACAAATCTCCAGAAACTAATAATAAAGACATGTAAAATATTTTCTTCCTATCAGATGCAGAATTCAAAATTGCCATAATAAAGAAATTGAATAAGGCACAGAGAAGCTTATCAAAAATAGACAAAAGAAAAACTTGGAACCAACAAATGAATATCCTGAGAAAAAAAATTAATGAACAAATGATAGAAATTCAAATGTACATAAGAAAATTGTGAAGATGCAGAAGAAAATAGTGAAGATGTTGGGTGCAAAAGGATCAATACAGGAGATAAATATTGAGAAAATATGTAAGTATAATAGATCAAATGGAAGGTCAAATCAATAACCTTGAATATAATGCACAATGTCAGGTGAAAGAAAAAGACAAATATGAAGGGAAAATGCTTTAATAATTATCTGACTCCATGAGAAAAGGAAATATAAGAATAATGGCATCCCAGAAGAGGAAGAAAGACAAGGGAACAATTCCCAAACCTAGAGAAGGAATTATATAAATCTAAGAGACTAAAAGAACACTTGGTTACCCAAATATAATAATGATATATAGTAGTGAAACCAAGACATATAGTAGTGAAACTTCCAAGAGTTCAAGACAATGAAAGATATTGAAACTGGCTAAGAGGAAGAAACATTTAAATATAATGGAATCCATTTCAGGCTTACATCTGTTTTACTTGAGAAAACACTCTAAGCAAGGTGAAAATAGAATTATATGATCAAAACATTTAAAAATTAAAAACTGCCAGCCAAAAATACTCTAGCCTACAAGAATAGCCTTTAGCTATTAGGGAGAAATAATGGTGTTCTCAGGTAAACAAAAGCTGCAGGAGTTTGCAAACACTAGACTCCCCCTAAAAGAAATATTGAAAGGAATTCTCATACCAAAATCAAAGTGGAAATCGTTCACAAAGAACTGAATAAGGAAATAGAACAAAAAAACGTTTGAACTGTCAGTAATAGACCTTCATGTACCAATAAACACTTTAAATATAAATGACCTGAACTTACCAATCAAATGGCAGAATGGCTGATTGAATCAGAAAACAAAAGCCAACTTTCTGCTATCTCTAGAAAATACACCTGAGTGCCAAAGATAAACAAAAATTTAGAGAAAGGGGCTGGAAAACAATCCTATAAGTAAACAGGACACAAAAGAAGGTAAGATCAGTCACACTTATATCTGATAGATTTCCAATAACAAAAAAAAAAAAAGAAGATAAAAAGAACAAAATGCAGGACACTATATAATGACTAAGGGAACATTATATTAGGAGGATATAACACAAATATATACTTACCAAAAAAGGGCATGAAAGTAAATAAGGTAATTAGTGTAGCATCTGAAAATTGACATTAGCAGCTACACACTACAGTCGGAAAGTTCAAGACCCCAATCTCACCAATGGGCAGATCAACCAGATAAAACAAAAACAGGAAATAATAGCCTTAAACATAGATCTAGACCACACGGGCTTAATAGACAGTATAAGGGATTGAATCCCACAAAAATTGAATAGATTCTCAAGTGCACATGGAACATTCTCCAGGAATGCCAAATACTTGGCTATGAGTATCAACAAATTAATGAAGTTTGGAATCCTACCATACATTTTCTCTGACCATGAAGTTATCAAACTAGAAATCAATCACAAAAAGAAAGTATGAAAAAACTCTTAACATGTGGAGCCTACTACACACTACTGAATAATTTTTAGGCTAATGAGGAAATGAAAAAAGAAATTAAAAATAAAGACAAATATGAGGACACAACCTTCCAGAATTTACAGGATGCAGCAAAAACAATATGAAGGTGGGAGTATATAGTATATACAATCCCACATCAAGCAACAAGAAAAAGTTCAAGTAGATAATCTTACCTTTCTTTCCAAAGGGACTAGAAAAAGAAAAACAAAGCTAAAAGCCCATAGAAGAAAGGAAATAAAAATTAGGGCACATATAAATAAAATAGACATTTAAAAGATAATAAAAGTGATCAATGAAGCCAAAAGCTGGTTCTTTGATAAAAATCAGAAAAACAGACAAACTTCTATTTAAGTTCAAAAGGAAAAGAAGGGAAAAAACTCAAATAAAAAGAATCAGAAACAAAAGAGATATTACAACATACCTTTCAGAAATTCAGAGGATTAGAAAAGATTACTATGAATATTGAAATGTCAATTTTTAAATAAATTAGAACCGACTGACAAAATCTTAAAATATACAAACGTCTGAGACAATAGAGATGAAATAGAAAACCTGAAGAGACCAATCACAAGCAAGGAAATTGAAGTAGTAATTAAAATTTAAGTAGTAAACCAAAATACAAAAGCCCAGCGTTCTGTCAAACTTCAAAGATAAGCTAATAACTAATCTGTTCAAATTCTTACCAAAAAATGAGGAAAAAGAAATGTTTCCAAAAATTTTTGTGATTAACATCACTCGGATACTAAAATCAGACAAAGACATCAACAAAAAAGAAAACTACTAATTAACATATGTCATCACATCAATAAAAGAAAAAATTCATATGGTCTTATCAATAAATTTGAAGAAAGCATTTTATAAGTTTCAACATCCATATGTGATAAAAGTACTGGTGATAGATGGAACATACTTAAACATCAAAAAGGCTATATATGACAAATCTACACTTATTATTATTATCAATGGTGAAAAACTGAAAGATCTGGTATAAGACAGATATTCACTTTCACCTCTACTATTCAACACAGTACTAGAAGTCTTACCTAGAACAAATAAATAAGAGAAGAATATTAAAGGCACCCAAATTAAGAAAGCAGAAGCAAAGTTATTATTTTTGGATGACATGATAACATACATGGAAAATCCTAAAGTACTACCAACAAAAACTAATTCATTCAATTAGTCAGTTCAGCAAAGTAGCAGGTTACAAAATCAGTATATGAAAATCAGTTGCCTTCCTATATGCAAACAGTGAACTAGGAAAAAAGAAGAAATCAAGAAAAAAATCCATCTTCAATGGCATCAAAAAGAATTAAATACCTAGCATTTATATATAAAATCTTACAAAGAAGGTGAAAGACCTATAAAATGAAAACTATAAGACACTGCTAAAAAAATAGAAAATGGTAGGAAGAAATGGAAAAATATTCCCTGCTCATAGATTGGAATGACAAATATTACCAAATTAACCATATTATACAGAGTAATATGCAGATTCAATGTAATTCTTAACAAAGTTTCAGTGGCATTCTTCAAAGCTATAGAACAAACATTACTGAAAACTATATGGAACCGCAAATAAATGTACAAAACAATACTGACCCCCCCCCACAAAAATATGGTGGTATCACACGCACAAGATTTAAACTATAGTAAAAAGGAGGTGGTGCATGCCTGTAATCCCAGCTACCTAGGAGGTGAGGCTAGGAATCACTGAGTCCATGGGTTCATGAGACCCAGTCTCAAAAAAAAAAAAACTATAGTAATCAATACAATATACTACTAGAACAATGGGATATAATTGAGAGCACAGAAAAAAAACCACAGTAATATAGACAGTTGTTCTATCACAAAGAAGCAAAGAAAGTGCATTGGGGAAAGAAAAGCTATCTCAATAAATGGTTTTGGTAGAACAGTAACATGCAAAATAATAAAACTATCTCATACCATATGAAAAATGAATTCAAAAGAGATAATTTTATATAAATTCTGAAACAATGAAACACATAGAAGAAAGCATAGGCAAAGCACTCCATGATTTTGGCATTAAGAAAAGTCACCTAAGAGCTCAAACACTCCTTATATTAAGATGACATGATAATTGCAAAAGGGGAAGGAATGCATGAGCTTAATCTGGGGTCAGGAGTAGGTTATTAAGGGACCATTCAGGAGACAGCACATATTTCCCAAAGGGGCCATTTATGCTATGGGATGAAAAGGCAATGGATATACAGGGAGAAGAGACTGGAATGGGCAGCCAGCAATGAAAAGGCATTGTTAAAACAAGACTACAATCCTTCACACACAATGCTGTGTACCAGGAACACAGTTTCTCACCTGTCAAATAGACACAATCACAGAAAAGAGAAACCTATGGACTGAACATAAATCATCAAACAGTGAGAGAGGAGTTTGAGTGAATGGATGGACCATAGCAGTTGGCGGGGAGGGAAGGCATCCCATCTATGTAAGAAATTTTTTTTAAATGAATAAAAAGTAAAAATAAAAAAAGACTTAAGTGACATCAAAAAATGAACAAAAGTTAGACTTATTCTTATAAATATATAAACTTGCTTTTGAAAATTTTATTTTTACTTGTATTTATTTATCTATGTATTTTTAATAATTTATATATATTTCACATCATTTTAATGCCTGAGGATCACCCACCACCTCCTCTCCCTGACCACTCCAGCTGGCCTCCCCCTCCCGTTGATTGTCCATATATTAGTGAAACCATTTGGTTTCTCTCTTTTTCTTTCTGACTCATTTCTATGATTTCTTCTAGGTGCATCCATGTTACCATAAATTCATCAAATTTGTCATTTCTAATTGATGATTAATATTCCATTATGTATATATACCACATTTTTTTCATCCATTCATCTGTTTGGGACATTTGGGTTGTTTCCCTGTCCTTGCAATTATAAATAGTGCTGCAGTAAACATCTGAGCACAGGTATCCCTTTGTACCCACATTGTCCTCTTTGGGTAGATTCCCAGAAGAGCGATTGCTGGATCAAATAGTAGTTCTATTTTCATTAGTTTGAGGAGTAGTGGACATTCCTGATATTCCTGGTCCAATAGAAGTTGGACACTCACTCTGTCTGCCCCCTCTATTAACATGTCCAACCCCTGCAAGTAGGAAAGCAAAAGCAAATTTGAGGGAGAGTGAAGTAGGCATTCCCTCTCCAGATGCTTCAAGCCAGGAGCCAAACAGTCACTGGCTAAAGAAGTAAGAAAAAGTTGTAAAATAGACTGCTGATTTAAGATAATGTACAGCTTGTGAGGACACTTACAAATGGTGTAAATAAAATGTTCTCCATTCGTTTAGAATTACAGAGGAAATGGGGAAGGAACATCTTATTAATTCAGAGCTTATTAATTCAGAGAAGGGAGCTAGTGATCTCACACAAAAGAAAACTTTAACTGCTGAAGTTTTGTGGCCAGTGGAAAGACAAAGAAAAAACTGCCCAGGCTCAGAAAATTGCAAGCATAAAGGAAAAATCGAATTGCAGTGATGCCTCAGTAAATAAAGATTCAGAGTGATAGACATATATAGAAAGTTGACAGGACAGTCAACTTGCAAATGTCTTATAATTTCTACTTCATTTGTAGACAATCAGAAACCACTGCATTAACTTCTATCTGAAGATGATAAAGCTTATGGCTGCATGAAATTAAGTGAGAAAGAAGAGATGCTACTAGAAGTAGGTGACAAGTGTTGAAGTTTGAGAAGGTAGGGAATTGGGAGACTTTGGTAGATGCATCTGACATTCTAGAATGACAGGTTGTCTAGCCAATAAGATGGCCAATAAGGAAAGACTATTGACCAGGGAGCTAATCATAACGGCCACTCTCAGTATTCTCTGTGTTTTTCTACCCAGTGCAAGGCAGCTTTCTAATTCAGGGGATTCTACAGAACTTTCTAGTTTCAACTGCACCCACCCACCTACCAAGGCTTCTCATGACAACAGTATTGCACACTTAAGCTGCAATTACCAACCTTCAAAAAAGACTCTCCTGTCCACCAGGAGATGATGGCTTTTTGACCCTTTTGACTTCAAAATGTTGTTGGTCCCTCTATTTTTCCTCATTCCTGTTCTAGAGCTGGCATAGGATGAATGGGTTTTGGGATGATTCTGAGATTTCTTCAAAACTCCAGCCCACTGCAACTATGTGAAAGATGGGTTAGCAACTTTAAAGGCTTTTCTTGTCAGAGCATGAAACTGTGGTTATGTTTGTGACTATTTGGCATCCAAACTCAGCAGGGGAGCCCAATGAAAGCTTGGGTTGATCTGAAAGTGCAGAAACACCAAATCTCACTCTATAAGGTGTTGGGAAGAATCAACAATGGGAAAAATATTGAACCCAATTTCCATCACATTCACAAATGCAAATGCCACCTGATTCCTATCCTTGTAGATGTCCAGTTATCCTATTTGAAGGAGTTTCTTGGGCCAAAAAATATGAAACAGCAGTGAGGAAAAGAATAAAAATAGAGTAGTTATAATATTGAGTGAGCAGATAGGAACACTGTATTCTGAAATGACAGTAGTTACAAGATAGAGCAAGGTAGTGAGTTACCATGTTTTATCCAATTGGTGGCAAAATTGAGGTAGAAACTTGGTATTTTGAATTGACTTAAAATTATTTGATTTTTTTTAAATAATTGGCATTTTTAAATGGGTCACTAGTAATTTTTATCTATA
>PVHY01016568.1:21925-33559 GCA_004024945.1 Uropsilus gracilis
TTTTTTTTTTTTTTTTTTTTTTTTTTTTTTTTTTTTTTTTTTTTTTTTTTTTTTTTTTTTTTTTTTTTTTTTTTTTTTTTTTTTTTTTTTTTTTTTTTTTTTTTTTTTTTTTTTTTTTTTTTTTTTGGTTTTTTGTTTTGTTTTGTTTTGGTTTTGGTTTTTGGCATACTGCATGTTTCAGTCCTTCCCTCATTCATAAATTGTGATTTTAAAAAATTGACTAGAAAGACAGCCCATGTGACACAGAGAAACTAAACTACCTTGGAGTTGAATGTGCTTACACTGAGGTTTTAATACTAACAGAAATATACAGTTTAGAATGAACAACATAATTTTTTATCTATATGACAATTTTAATCCACAGTATCTTGAGAGATTTTGGATAGGTAATTATCAGACCTCCATAATTTTTTAAATTTACACATCTATATAATTTTGTGGTTACTGATTTTATTTTTTGACAATTGTTTTTAGCATAGTATTGTTTTATATATATATTTTTTACATTGTTGTAACCCCGAGGTTCTCCCACCACCTTGTCACCCATGAATCATCATCTTAATCTCTTGTTCTCACCCTCTCCTACTTTATCCTCCTTCCACTTCCTTGCTTTTTGCTTTAGTTGTGCTATCAGCTTGTTAGTTTGAACTTTTTCTTGCCCTTTTGTTTGTTTGCTTCCCCTATACCCCACAGTATTTCTCTTTTTTCTTTTTGGCTTATTTCTGCTAGTATGAATCCTTCTAGGTTCATTCATGTTTTCAAAAATGCATCAACTTTTTCTTTTTTGGTTACTAAATATTATTCCGTTGTGTAAATATACCACAAATTTCTGACCCACTCATCAGTTTGGTGTCATTTAGGTTGTTTTCATATTCTGGCTATTGCAAATAGTACTGCTATAAATATCAGAGGTTTGCCTTTGGTTTGGTATTTTGGTGTCCTTAGGGTAGATTCCAGAAGTGGGATTGCTGAGTTGAATGGTGGTTCCATTTTCAGTAGTTTGAGGGTTCTCAACACAGGTCTCCATAGTGGCTGGATCAGTTTGCATTCCCACCAACAGTGTAAAAGTGTTCCCTTTTTCTCCACATCCACGTCAGCACTTGCTGCCCATTTTTGTTTGTTTGCTTATATGGGTCCTTCTTACTGGTGTACATGGTACCTCATTGTGGCTTTGATTTGCATTTCCTTGATTATTAGTAATGCTGAACATTTTTTCATATGCCTACTGGCCATTTGTATTTCCTCTTTGGAGAATTGTCTTTTTAGCTCTTCTCCCCATTTTTTGAGTGGGTTTTTTGCCTTGTTTTTGTAAAGTTGTATGAGTTTGTGGATCTTTGATATCAGACCCCTATCACTTGTATGGAGAGCATTTTTTTTTCTATTCAGTTAGGTGTCTTATTGTTTTGATTGTTGTTTCTTTTGCTGTACAGAAGATTTTTAGTTTTTAATATAGTGCCAGATGTTTATGTTTGCCTTCATTTTCTCAGTATCTGTAGATGTATCCAAGATGTATCTTGGAGTGTTTTCCCCATATTTAAACATGGCATTTTTAAATAAGTTATTTAAAATAACTTGGTCCATTTTGTACCAATTCAAGATTTCATAACTCTGACTTGTGAAAAGAAGTAAATTAGACACTTTTAAAATAACAATAAAAATAAAATAAAACTGATGCTTTATTTTATCATAACTGGTTCATATCTGTTTCTCATTAGTTGACATGTCACTAGTACTCTTATCACTGATGAGAGACTATTCTATTTGAATTCAGTTTTCTATAGCACATATACTATTATTATTAAGTTCTAGAAATCTGTTTATAATATAATCTACTATAAATTACATTTAGAGAGGACCTGAAATTTCCATACTAGCCACTGTCAACTAATTGGTTATTGCACTGATAGCTAGTGTACCAAGCAGAATACCAATAGTACAGGAGAAAAGTCTCAGAAATAATCATGATTTGAACTTTCAATGTGAAAGAGGAGAGACTTTGTACTACCCTAGTCTGGTCTGTTCTGATCACCATTGTGGTCTCCGATCCAAGTACATTCAATTTCTCCTAATCTATTTGTCTTCTGAAAAAGAGTTCACAATTTAGATCCAACCCTTACCATTTTCCCCTGCTGTGACAAAAATGGCCTTCACTGGTTCAGCCCCATACTACCTTCTTTCTTTTTAAACTTTGCTCTCTCTGGTATTAAGGAAAGTGAATATAAGCTCCTCTTTACTATGAGATGCATTTTCCAGCTTCCATTCTACTCTGTGCTTTTCCCTATTCACAGTGTTGAGAATATCACAACACACACTCAGACATACATACACACACACATACTCCCATAAGCATAATTATTCCAATCTGAGTACAAACAAGAACACATACATATACACACAAAATTACATGCTTAGACAAGTGCATGTGCACACACACACACATACATACACACAAACACACACGAAGGCAAGTCTGTAAATTGTGATCCAAAAGGAAATGCAAATTTATACCTCTGAGTCTCTTTATTTCACTCTGCTTCTTGTTTGCTCTTTGTTTCTGTGAGGTCTACTTTCTGCTCCTCTTCCTTCTCTTTAAAATATTTTTTAAAACCCCAGAATAAGGCAGGGCACGGTGGTTCATGCTTGTAAGCTTCAGCCTATGAAGCGGCCGGGGCGAGGGATCGCGGTTCGAGTCCCACCTGGGGTCCGTAGTGAGACCTAGTTCCAAAAAAAATAGCTGGGCGTGGTGGTGCGTGCCTGTAATCCCAGCTACCTGGGAAGCTGAGGCTGGGAATTGCTTGAGTCTGTGGTACCCCAGGCAACGAGAGCCTATGGTTCCACGGGCAAAAGTAGCAAGACCTGGTTTCAAAAAAAAAAAACAGAATATCACAGTTGTTTGGACTCAAATCAGAGGTATCTATGAATTTTGTCCCTGCATTTGGTCCTCCACTTATTCACTTGTATCTCTCAAACATGCGAGCTGGATTTCAGAAACTATCATCTTCTATACATTGTCATCTCACATGATGACAACATTTGAGGCCTGTGAGAGAAAAAAACATTACTCAGAGCCCAAATGCTTGAAGCCTAGATGGACTGCACCATGATTCCCTGGGCAAGGTGGTGAAACTCTGAACCACAGGCAGGACTCACTTTTATTGAGGGACAAAAAAGACAACATTCAAAACAAAGAAAATAGGCAAGCAAGGAATGTGTGAATGGGTGGGGAATTCATAATTCCCTGAAGTCAGCATGTCTGATCTGGGGGCCATAGTGTTGTTAATCTACACTATGATCAAAAGCTACATTTATCATACTGTTTTCAGGACTTTTGTCCTTAGGGATCACTTATCTTAGTTTGCTATCATTCTGGGTAAAGGACACAAGAAAGATAAGGTACAGAACAAGGCTGTATTCGCAAAATACGCATGACTAAATATCATTGAAGAGTCATTAAAATAGCAATTTATGCATTATAAAAAAGAAATGAAATGTCTTAAATCTATATGAAATAAATATATTACAAATATATATTATACAAGTTTATGTTTATTAAAAACTATATATACAAATAACATAAACATAAATTCTAAAGCTACTGAGAGAGGCAGGGAAAACCCTATAGAAAAATAGCTGAAACAATTTAATTCCATCTGGTCAGTATAATAAGGAGAAGAAAATAAGAATAGAAAAAATGGTTTAAATAAAAAATTTAAATTAAGATGTAACTGGAATGATTCAAACATATTAATAATCACAACATACAAAAATGGATATAACTCACCAATCAAACAGTTTCATTTGTTTTTTAAAAATTCAGTTCTACATTTTTTAAAAGTCATATAAATTAGCTAAGGACATGTAAAGGCTATGAAAAGTATAGAAATAAAAGAAAAATACCAAATGGTGCACTTATAGATGTGGAATACTTTAAGGTCAAGAAAATGTCAAAAGTAGTAAGCTGATCATAGAACTGAAGGATACAGCAAGAGAGAAAGAGGGAGGGGACAGAACATGGGAGGAATGAACACAAGGGGATATGGCAGTATCATGGATGATATGGTAGCAGGAAAACTGCAATATTGTGAAAAAATAATAATAATAAACAAATATAATAGGTAAATTTTAGTCAAAAGTAAGCAGGACAACTCTACTAAAATCAGACAAAATAGATTAAATAACAGAAATTACTGAAAGGGACAGAAAAGGTCAGAACATCCTGAAAAGCTATCTACATCTTCAAAATGCTATAGCAATTTAAATTTAAATACAGCTAACAGGTAACCTCAAATTTAATAAAGCAAAATTTATTAAATCCAAAATAAGTCATTGATAAATTTATGATCATAGAAGGAAAATTAAAATTACTGCTCTTAATTTATTTGACCAAAAGAACTAGAAATAATTTAGGTATTTAGAATAGCAACAAAGTTGTACAATTTATATTGTGAATATAGTGTTAATAAAGCATAAAATTTGAGTAAGGAAGAAAATGAGATGAAAATATGAGCTGTTTTAGAAAGTAAAACATTGATTCAAACAGTTACTAAAAATTAATTGTAAAGGGGTTAATTCACCAAAAAGACTTTATAATTATTAGTATATATTCACCAAATGAGGGAACACCAAAATTCATAAGACAACTACTAGCAGAACTGAAAGTGAACATTGGTGAAAACACATTTGTAATGGGAGACTTTAGCACTCCAATTTCACCAAAGGACAGATGAACAAAAGAGAAACTACACAAAGACAAAGGTTTAAAGGAAGATCTAGACCAAATGGACCTAATAGCTATCTATAGAACATAGCAGAGACAAGATACACTTGTCCTATATCTATAGGATAAGGAGAGAATGCACTTTATTTTCAAATGAATAAGGATCATTCTCCATATTGACCATATATCAGGTCATAAGCTCATCTGATAGATACACAAAGATTAAAATAATTCCAACTTTTTTCTCTGATCAAAAAGGTATCAAATTAGAAATCATCGATGTAAAGAAAATAAGGAGAGTGTACACTACATGGAGAATGAACAACAGCCTACTGGAAGACCACTGGGTAAATGAGGAAATTAAAACTTACATCAAAAAAAATGATAAAGATGACACAAAATTCCAGAATGTACAGGACTCAGCAAAAGCAGTTTTATGAAGACAGTTTCTAGCAATACAGGCTCATATCAAAAAGTGAAAAACAATCTAAGGGATAATCCAATCTCCCAATTAGAGGGAAGAGAAAAAGAGCATCAAAAAAATCCAAAACCCACAGAAGACAGATAATAAAAACAAAGCCAAAATAAATAAAAGAGAAATCAAAAAGACAATCCAGAAGATCAACAAAGTCAAAAGATGGTTCTTTGAAAACAATAAATAAGATTGATAAACCCCTAGCAAAGCTCACAAGGAAGAGAAAAAAAACTCAAATAAACAGGATCATACATGAAAAAGGAGAAATTACAACCAATACAACAGAAATTCAAAAGATAATTAAAGATCAGTATGAACATCTATATGCAAATAAATGCAACCACATGGATGAAATGGACAAATTCTTAGAACAATGCAGTCACCCAAAACCAAAACAAAGACGAAATAGGAAACCCAAACAGGCTTATCAAAGTAGTGAAATTGAACCAGTTATCAGAACTCTCTTTAAAAACAAGAGCCCAGGACCAGAAATTTTCACAAATGAATTCTACCAGACTTTCAAAGATGAAATAATGGCCATATTACTAAAACTCTTCCAAAATATTAAGAAAAAAGTAAACTACCAAATACATTCTATGAAGCAAATATTATATTAATACCAAAACCAAACAGATAACATGAAGAAAGAAAACTATCTCTCTAATGAACACAAACACAAAAATTCTAAACAGAATTCTGAAAAATCAAATCCAACAATTCATGAAAAGGATTGTTCACCATGATCAAGAAGGATTCATTCACCCAGGGTCACAGGGATGAGTCAATATCCGAAAATGAATATAATCCATCACAACAAGGAAAAACCAAAAACCGTATCATAATATCAATAGATGCAGAAAAAGCATTTGATTAAGTTCAGCATTCATTCTTGAGGAAAGGCCTTGAAAAAATTGGAATAAAAGGAACATATCTCAACATAATAAAAGCTATTTATGACAAACATCTTCCTAAATGAGGAAAACTGAAATCATTTCAATTAAGAATTTGAACCAGGCAAGGATGCCCACTCTCACCACTACTTTTTTTTTTCTCATTTTTCGTATAATACAACTTCAGTCATCTCTGTATGGTTTTTATTCCTCTTGGGTATATCCCCTTCTAACCTCCTCCCACTCTGGTCACTCCATCTTCTCTCATGACTGCTCACTAGTCCATGTTTAGCCCCTTAGTCTCTTTTTCTTTTTCTGGGGTAATGTTCTCCTCCTGGGTGAGGACTTGTGTTCCTGGGGCATGGTGAATCCTGTTGCTCAGATTTCCAAACTTAACTTGCAGTGGGCAACCCGTTTGGAGTTCCATCTTGCAGGATGTCTGCTCCTTTCTTTTCTCAGTCTTTTCTACTTGCTATTGTTCATTGCTCCTTTTTTTTTTTCCTCCACCTCATAGTTCTGGCCTCAAGCTTTGAGAACCTGTTTCCCCTTCTTCATCGGTTGGGGAGTTCCTTTGAGGAGATGGATGTCAGCTGATAGTCTGGTTGGTCTCCATTATTATGAACTGCTGCTCAGTTGTCAGACTGCTGCCATATCTATGGCCTTCCTTCCACAATCCAGTGAGAGTACACGTCATTTTTGCTGGAGGCCACTCTGAGGCAGAATTCAAGCTTCTAGGCCCTAATGCCAGTATTAGAGCAATCCTGTCATGTTGCCTTTATATTGGTCTCACAACACTGTGTTCTGTGATTCTTCCAAGCTTTTTTGGGGTCCCACCCAGGGGAAGTGTGAGTCAAGGGCTTTTAATCATATCCTTCACCTCATCTGTTTCTTCTGGTGGGTTATTTGTGATTTTTCTTGTTTCTGTTAAGGTCTGACAGGAGTAGGAGCAAACCAGAGGGGGTTAATTCCCCACTCCCCCCCACCTGCACCTTGGTAAGGCTCCCCCCACCTCCCTTGTGGTCCCAAACACCCACACAGGGTGCCCACACCACATGCTACATCCCAGTACCTAGGGGCAGCAGTTAGGCCTGCCAGAATCCCAAGACAAAGATTCAGTGGGCCTGCGGGAAGCAGATGAGATGGCCATGGGAATAAATAACCCAAGCGGCGGCAGTGAGAGGAGCTCCCACCCCCCCTTCTCCCACAATCTTGAATGCCCATATGGGGTCTCATCACTACTTTTCAGCATAGTCCTGAAGTTCTAGATAAGGCAATAAAACAAGAGAAAGACATAAAGGAAATACAAACAGAAAATTAAGAATAGCTAAATGAAATAATAAACCAGTTCAGTAAAGTAGCCAGATACAAAATCAACTCACAAAAATCAGATCTTAATATATGCCAAAAAAAAAAAAGTCAGAAGAAGAAGAAATTAAAAAAAAAAAAACCCCACTCCAATCACCATCACACTGGGGAATAAACCTAGCAAAAGATGGGAAAGATTTATACAAAGAACACTATACATTTCTAAAAAAAAATAGAATAAGGCATTAAAAAATGGAAAGACATTCCCTGTCCTTGGATTGGAAGAATTAAAATTATCAAAATGGCCATCCTACCAAAAGCAACCTACAGATTCAATGCAATTCCAATAAAAATTGTAATGACATTATTTAATAAAAATATAGAACAAAAATGACTGTGATTCATATATAATAACAGAAGACCTCTGATATCCAAAACCCTCTTGACAAAAGAAAATGGGGGTATAACAATCCCAGGCATCAAATTATACTGCATAGCTATAATAATTAAAACAGCATGGTACAGGAACAAACACAATCAGACTAATGGAACAAAATTGAGTGCCCAGAAAGCCACACATGTATGGTCAACTAATTTTTGACAAAGAGGCAAAAGAAATACATTAAAACAAGGATACCGTCTTCAACAAATGGTGCTGGAAAACTAAACCACCACATGTAAATAAAGGAACCAAAACAACTACCTCACACCATGAACAAAAGCTAACTCAAAATGGACAAAAACATGGCAAGTAAGACCTGAAACCATAAAATTCATTGAGGAAAATTTGGGTAAAATGTTCCAAGAGTTACACTTCAGAAACCTCTTTCAGGACATGTCTACAGATGTTAACGGAAAACATAAACAGCTGAGACTACATCAAACTAAAAGGCTTCTGCACAGCAAGAGACAATAACCAAAACAAAAAGAAACACAAGCAAATGGGGGAAAATTTTTGCTCTCCATACAAGTGACAAGGATCTGATATCAAAAATCCACAGAAAACACACACAACGTAACAAAAAACAAGACAAAAAGCCTACTCAAAAAATGGGGAGAAGATCTAAAAAGACATTTCTCCAAAGATGAAATACAAATGGTCAATAAAAATATGAAAAAATATTCAACATTACTAATAATCAAGGAAATGTAAATCAAAACCACACTGAATACCATCTTACACTGGTAAGAATGACCCATATCCCAAAAAAAGGGGGAGAGGGGCAACAACAAATGCTGACATGGATGCAGAGAGAAAGGAACACATTCACACTGCTGGTAGCATTGCAAACTGCTGCAACCACTCTGAACGGTTGTGTGGAGGACCATCAAACTACTGTACATGGAACTACAATTTGATCCAGGGATCTCACTTCTGGAAACCTACCCAAAGGACACAAAAACACTTATTCACAAGGACACCTGTACTTGTATGTCTATAGCAACACCATTTACAATTGCCAGAATATGGAAACAACACAAATGCCCCAAAACTGATGAATGGTTGACGAAGATGTGATATATTTACACAGTGGAAATTGTTCTACAATCAAAACTGACAAATATGAGGCATTTATGATAGCAAGGATGGACCTATAGGGAATCATATTAGCAGAAAAATTCAAAAAGAAAAAGACAGAAACCATATGATCTCACCAATAAATCAGATCTATACCTGATGACAAACAAAGACCAGGAAAAAGTCAAACTAAACTGGCAAAAAAGCTGAGGCAGGCAGTGAAGGAGGGGGAGGAGAGGGGAGAAGGGAAATAAGGGAAGGGAGGGACACAAGATCAAGATGAAGGTTTACAGGCAAAAGGGTGAAGGGAGAACCCCGGAAGAGCCCCAAGGGAATGCAATAATGATCCTATATATATATATATATATATATATATATATATATATATATATATATATATATATATATATATATATATATATAACATATATATATAGCATATATATATATGTTATATATGTGAACAACACAATGACTAATTATAAATAAAAATTTAAAATAAATAAGTAAATAGAATAAAATTTCTTACCAAATGCCAGCAAAAAAATTAATTGTAAAGTATATACTTTATAAGAAACCACAAAATGCTTGATATCAAAGTATATGGGATCAATATTAAGTTGTGTTCAGACGAAAATTTTATAGCATTTATGTAAAACTAGATATACTGGAAATAAATTATATAAACTCTTAACTCAAGAGGTTATGAAAAAGATCAAAATAAAACTATGGGAACAGATGAAAGGAATGAATAAAGATAAAGGAAATTATTAAAATAGTAAACAAAGCAAAGTAGAACTGATCTACTATTATGAACATCTGCATACCAGCAAATTGAAAAGCCTAGAGGTGAATAATTCTTAGAAATCAGTAACCCTACAAGATTGAATCATGAAGAAATAGAAAACCTGATTGGGCAAATAACAAGCAAGGAAACAGTTACCAAAATGTCTGCAAAAAAACAAAAAGCCTGAGCCCAGACAGTTTCACTAATAAGTTCAACTAAACCTTCGAAGATGAGCTAATACCTATCACTTCAAAAAATAGAAAAAGTAGGTATGCTTCCAAACACATTCTGTGAGGCCAACATCACAAAACCTGACAAAAACTTCACAAAAAAATAAAATTATAAGGTCGGGCATGGGGACGCGTGACTTTAAACCCAGCCTACGAAGTGAGGCTGAGTCCACGGGTTCGAGACCCACCCAGGGCAACATAGCAAGACCTAGTCCCAAAAAATAGCTGGGCATGGTGGCATGGGCCTGTAGTCCCAGCTACCTGGGAAGCTGAGAATGGGGATTGAGTCCGTAGTATCCCAGGCAACAAGAGTCTGCGGTTCCCAGAGCAAAATAGTGAGACCTAGTCTCAAATAAATAAGTAAGTAAGTAGGTAGATAAATAGATAAATAAATGACAGATGACAGATAGATAGATAGATAGATAGAGAGAGAGAGAGAGAGAGAGAGAGAGAGAGAGAGATAGATAGATAGATAGATAGATAGATAGATAGATAGATAGATAGATAGATAGATAGATAGATAGATAGATAGATAGATAGAATTATGGAACAATTAACCTGATGAAAAGAAATAGAAAAGTCCTTGACAAAATACTAGCAAACCAAATTCACCAACACAGTAAAATGATCATACATCATGACTGAGTGAGATCTATTCCAGAGACACAAGTATGATTCAATATCCTAAAATCAATCAATGTAATTCACCACATCAACTAAAGGAAAGATAAAAAAACATAGGAAGATATCAATAGATTCAGAAAAGAATTAGATAAGATTTGACATCCATTTATGAAAAAAAAACCACTGGAAAAACTGGGAATAGATACAATTTACTAAACCATAATGAAGTCCATTTATGACAAGCCCACAACCAGCAGCACATTCAAGTTTTTCCTCTAAAGTCTCATACAAGATGACCTCCACTGCCACTACTATTCATCAGAGAATTGGAAGTCCAAGCTAGAGCAGGTGAGTAATAGAAAGATATCAAAATGAATCCAAATATAAAATGAGTAAAACTAATGCAGAAGATAAGTGATATACATCAAAAAGCTTAAAGACTCCATTGAATTTTAGTTGAAATAACAAGTCAATACAACAAAGCAGGTTTGAACTGGGGGAGCCTGGCGAACGGCTCTGACGGACAGCAACCTCTACCCCAAAGCCCAGCTGGCGCGGGCTGAGCCTCACGGCGACTGGGTCTCACCGGCGACAGGGAACCAGAGGTCCCTCGACCACCGCACCAGCAGCTGAGTGAAAGCTCCACGGAGGTCAGGTGAGGTCCCTTCCCTGACTGCCCCCTCAGGCGGCATCGGGTCGCACCCGGTTGCAAGGAAACGGTCCTGAAACAAAGGCGAAGGTCTGCATTTTGCAAACGAAAGAAGCCTTCCAGGCCAGGTTAAAGCAGTACCGAGTGTGTTTGAACTGGGGGAGCCTGGCGAACGGCCCTGACGGACAGCAGCCTCCACTCCAAACCCAAAAGCGCCGGCGCCGTTACGCGGCACCGGTGCAAATTCAGAAATCAAGGATACTCACTACCAGAAGCACAGAGGCAAAGTTATCCACAACTGTATAGATTTCAACATGCCTAATACTAGAGCAGTAGTCACCCAATATGTAGAGCAGATCCGAAAGGAAAACACAGGAAGGAGGAAGACCATAAATACTCAAGGAAGCCCTAAGAAAAATAAATCACCACCAAAGGATA
>PVHY01016569.1:0-33456 GCA_004024945.1 Uropsilus gracilis
AACACAAAGCACATAGTAATCCACTGGGAAAAAAACAAAACAACAACCACACACAAAAAAATACCCTACTTTTTAAATATGTATACAGAACATAGCATATGAATATAATTTAATATAAGTATTTTAATTTATTGAGATACTTTCTAAAGACTACAATTTATAAATCTTCCAAACAATCATTACTGGTGATTTTATCTAATTTAGTAAAATACAAGCAATTTAAACTAAAATTAAGCTCTAATCACTACTTCCATTAGCTTGTAGCTTGGTGTTGAGTTAAAAAAAAATACTGTAGGAGGCTGTAAAAATACCTTAAAGCACAGCTTAATATCAGATTTTGAACTGTACCTTTTTTCGTAATTGTCCTTAAAAAGAGAATGGCTTAGGTTAAAGAAAATGAAAAAGATATGACAACTATGTGCAATACATTTTGGCTTTTGTTGTTATAAAGAACATTAAAAAAATTATCAAAATCTGAGTAAGGTCCATAAAATACATGAAAGTATTTTATCAATCTTAAACTCTTGATTTTGATAACTATACTATAGCTATGTTACCATATCCTGGTGCAAGCAGGGGTAGAAAGGAATTAACCTACAATCTAGTCTCAAATGGTTCAGACGGAAAGGTACATTTATGTGTCACACAACCATATATGTGTGTGTGCATGTATGTGTGTATGTATGTACATGCATACACACAAAAACATCAGGAATACTAACTTGTACCAATTCAGTAATATTAAAAAACTAACTTTTGAGAAATTAGGAATGATCTGTACCATTCTGACAACTTTTTTGTAAATAAAATTGACAATAAAAACCTTTATTAAAAATATAAAAGAACATGGTTCAGTAATTAGGAAACTTTAAGTGAGCAGAAAGGTCATATACTATATTTCTAGCCAATAGGTGGTGCCAATAAGTGCCAGTTCTCTTTTAAAAATATTAGAAAGCAGTTTCTAAGTGCAATGTTCAAAAATTGGAATTATTGATATATTCCTCATGAATTATACCAATTCAATAATATTGAATCAAATTTCTACAAAGCTCTATGATAACATGCTCAACCCTCCTGTCCCCACCCTCTCCCCCCACACACAAAAATATCTAGTTCTCCCAAAAGGCTTCTTATACCACACTCACTGTAATTCTTGCATGAAATAACCTATTCTCTCTGTTACAAGTTCTTTACATAATTCCTTTTAATCTTTTGTCAGATTTAAAAGTACAGCTGGAAAGAATGCAGTCATGCACCCTCACCTTATGAAAGTAAAAAAGAGGATAGTAGAACTAATTTGATTAGCAAATATGTTTTCTTCTAGTTGTAAAAGACGTGCAAACTACAGGAAACAGGATTTCATAAGTATACAGAAAATATGACAACAACTCTCAAGTTTCTCTTAGGAAATACTGAACCAGAGCCAAATATTTCTTCATAGTATATTTCAAGTCATAAACCTGAATTTGCCTCAGTAAATAAATCATATGGGTTCCGTCTTATTTCACATTCCTGGAATTCAACTGCTAGTATCTTTCAGAGGTGATAGTTATAACAACCATTTGCCCAACAAACATAACCAGGCTCTTCCCAATGAGCAGTTTCAGCATTTCAAATCCTTATAGTATTACTTTCGGATTTCAAAAGTCTCATAAAGCACAAACTTTGAAAACATCACATTATTCACCTTAATTAAACTTAACCGTAGAGATATGTTAATTCACTTTTTTTTATCTTTAAAAATTAAAAGGATAACTTGCAATTTTCTCCAGTTTCTAACTCAACAAGGGGTGGTTAATGTACCTTTGCAACATAAGTCTTAGGTTAGAAGGAAAAAAGCCCTGTTAACTAGAAGAATCCCTTTATATATTAAAGAGACAAGATTACAACTTCAAGGGATAGGAAGACATCAGTGAAGCATAAAAGTCCTGGAAATTAGGTAGTAGAATTTGCTTCTAAAACTAATTTCAAAGTTTTTTTTCCCCTTTCTTTAGTACCAGTGACCAAGAAATAAGGGAAAACAGAGGGAAAAAAGCAATACTTTGCTGAGTGAACTAAATTCTCTAGAAAACATTTTACTGCATTGCTTCCATTTAATCAACAGTTCCTTGATCCAAGGAGAAAAACGATGGAAGTCAACACAGTTAACCATTATAATAGTTTGAACATTAGGCACCCTAATTTCCAGCTTCAATTTTGTGTTTCCTTGCTTCCCCCACTATCTTTAAGTAGGTCATTAAAGTACCTCCCTGCCAATAATAAAGCCAAACAGTTCTTGGATACTTATCTTCTGTTCTCAAAGAATTGCCTTTCCTCAAGAAGGTTAATAATTTGAGGTGACAAAAAATAACTGCCCAATAAAACTGAAGGGTAGAAAAATGTGCAAGAGCAATGGGTTGGCAGGCTGACTTGTTCATCTGTTCATTCATTTATGGTTTGTTCCTAAGCCTTACTCTCTCTAGAGCAGTATTTTCGAGTGGTGAGGCTTAGGACTGTCTTTATTTATCCTGGTTTAAAATGACCAATAGAAAATAGGGAGATGCTGGCTGGTCATGCCGGAGAGGAGAAAAAATGAGAAGGGCTGGGTCATAAAGATAGAACAGCAGGCAGTGGTTTGCAGTAGGAGTAATATACAAACAGTATGAAAAGCATATACTTGGCTGCCTAGGAATCTAAGTATGACATAGTTTGCAGCAAAATGGAGAACGGTCTGCCAAAGGGAGGGGAAACCCTTTCTACAGGGCTAAAGCACACAATGGTTGCTCTCACTCTGGCAAACATGCAATAGTCTCTTTTTGTTCAGCACGAAAGCTACAAACAGAAAAGTTAACATTGAGGGAGAAAGGTGGTTAAGATCTCACTTTATGGTAATCACACTCAGGATTCCACTAAGAATAAGTGGTCAGTGAGTCAATAAAAGTGACAAAGCACCATGTAACAACTGTGAAGTAGCCAAATCACTTTGGGAACTTCTCAAAGAAATAAACTGCCCCACCCTTCCTTCCTTCCTGGAATTAATCTATGTAGTCGAAGGATGACAATGAAATAGAAAAGATGTAGAAACAGATATCAGTGATCAAATCAGCAGAGATTCAGAGGAAGAAACAAAAAAAATAGGTTGTTAAGACATGTCTCCTGTCTATAAGCAGAGAAATGAGTGACTTGACTTCTCTGAAACTCTGTTTTCTAACAGTTGCCACATAGGATACAGGGTCAGTTAAGTCAGGAATTTATCTGGAGGTATAAATCAAATCCTATCATGAAGAACTTCACCTTGATTGAAGAGGAAACTGGTTAACAACTTCGAGTCTGGATGATAATAAATTTTAGCAACCAAACAACTGAGAAATTGGGAGACATGGGGAAAAGGAAAGGTTTGGAGGTCAACGGGATTCAGAAGATAAGTCAAATATACCTCACTTAGTCAAGATTGGTTCTCTGACAGTAGTGAGGAGAGGGAGTACATAGGGAAAATCACAAAAACGGGTTTGTTCTATATTTATTAAATAGGAAGTAAATGCCGGCAAATTAAGAGTAATAGGCTATTGAGCTGCAAGTCATAATGAATTTGTTTGTGAAGAATGAAAAGAACTGGAAAAAAAATCCTTTAAGTCAAATCCAAGCAGCTCTATATAACAGAGATAAAATGTGAGCCACCAATGAGACTAAAACTTTTCTAGTAACCACAAAATAAATAAATAAATAAATGAATGAATGAATGAATGAATGAATAAACAAACAAACAAACAAACAAACAAACAAACAAACAAACAAATAAATAAATAAATAAATAAATAAATAAATAAATAAAAGGCAACAAAATTTTAGTAATTCAATTGATTTAACCTACATCTCCATGGATATTTTTCAAGATGCAATCAATATAACACTGCTATTTTTATTGTACCAAGTCTCAAATCAAGTGTATGTTCTATTATAGCACAACTCAATTTTAATGCTGTATTGGTCTCACATCTAGCACACAATAGCACTCATGGCTAGTGAGACTGAGTCGGATGGTCCAGGTCTAGAGCTCATTCAATAACATGAAATAGTCATGGCACCAGTGAATTCCCAACTTAGAAGTTGGCAAGTGTTAAAGATACTGCAATTCCCTCACCATGCTGAGGGTTTATTTAATTAAATCATCTGATCTAAACCCATTAAGTGCTAACTTGATTATTCCACGGAAACAGCGAAGGTAAACATACATACCAGCTTCTAAAGCATGTATGTGTTACTTGATGTTGTATTCTACTTCTACTGTCTCCTCAGAGTCCTCTGGGACTCTCCCTTCAAGAAGAGGTGCAGATGTTGTTTAGTTAGTGCTAGATGTAGAATTCTGCTTGAATCAAATGAAACCTTAGTTACCTCCCCAACTCTTGGGAGAGGGAGGAGAAAACTGACCTCAGCCCCATGACAGCCTGATGTGTTGCCACAAGTGTGAGGTGTGGATCTCATGGTCTCATTAGGCGGAACAGAAACAAACTTTCTGCCTGCATTTACTTCTCCTTGGTGGGTTATTTTATCAAGATATATACAAGTCTGAGAAAAGGGTGATTCATCTGCCAGGCCAACTTAAACTAAAATAAAAATATCTAAGTACATTCAAGTTACTTGAAAAATCAGTCTTAAAAACAATGCATTCAATTCAAATAACAGATTACTTAATTTGAAGTTTATATCAATAAAAGCAGACAACTGTATGGTTTTCTCTGCATCAACATAGATTTGAAGGGGTACAGGAAACAAACAACCAAGTTTCTTTCTATTGACCATGCTTAGAGACTTACTATCTATGCAACATAATGGAGACATGGTACAAGATGTAATATAATCTATAATATTATTAGTATGATATAATTATGTAACTATATAATTTAAAATTATATCATAATTAAGGTTCTCTTTGAACAGTGTTCATACATTTTTCTCTAGGGACACTGCATTCAACATCATTCAAATTCCTAGGCAAGTTTAGTATGTGAATCTGCATACTTATTTTCTAGTATAAAAATGTTGTTTCCAGCTCTAGATAGTGAAGCATGTTTGTACTGGACCTTACAGATAGATTTCTGCTAATTAAGCCCATTTTACACAACAGCACCAAGTAAGCACATCTGTCATTTGCTTTTCAGCAGTGAGTAACAATTTAGAGGTCTCAAGACTTGATGCTACTGGATAAATTCAGATACTCGTCTTTGTTGTACATGAGAAAGCAGTACATTTTTTGAGAAAGTGACAGCTATAAGCTTAAAGTAGTAGAGGGAGACATATTAGAATGTTGACTGTGCATTTTAACTAAAGTTAGAGAACAGAGAGGAAAACAAAGGACAAGACAATTTCCTTTGTATACACACAAATAAAAGAAAGGCTATGAAATGAAAAGTATAGGGAATCTGTCAGCTCCACATACTCACCAGCATTGGAGCCAGTCAAATTATATCGTGCATTCAGCTTTTTGATGATGTTCTCATGGATTTGGTACCACTCACTCTCTGTGTTACACCTAGGAGAACACAGATACACTTTAAACCATCATGATGCATGATTTCAAGAAATGACCACTACAACATATCCATCTTTTCAGTAATAAGCACCACAAACTAAGCTTAAAGATCACAAATTCCTAGGTGTCTCCAAAACCCCATTGCCAATGATTGTCAGTTTTAATAGGGTAGCTCCATGATGAGCAAGCATGCCATGCATGTCTACCTTATGCCAGAGGTGGCTGGGATACACAATTCACAGAATGAGTTACCCCCTACTCCCTAAAATGCCAGATAATAATGTGAGCAGAAGGCAGTGGAGACTGAGTCAGACTTCTTGCATATGAGTCTTTACTATCAACTAGGTTGTGTTCGCTGGCTGAGTTATCTGCCTTCTCTGTACTTTTATTTCTTCATTTGTGAAATAAGTGTAACATTAAATAAGCTAGCGCATTAAATAAACTTGGGTTTAGGATACCTAGCATATAGTAAATAATAAATGTTAGTTCTCATGAACACATCTACACCTACAATAACGCGACCAATTTTGGCTAATATCAAAATGAAACAAGGCAAATGTAAGAAGGCAAAAGGAAACTGAAGTTAATGTGGCAAAGGTTGGTAGAATTTACCAAAGGGTAATTCATGAAATACTTTCCTAGCTTTTCCATCTTCTCTTACAGCCATAGGCACCCTATTTATTTAGCATGTGCCATTCACTAGGTCATGTTATCTTTGTTTCCATGGTGTAGTTCTTCTAAGAGAGGTTTCAGATTCTGGCATATTGGACCAGGAGAGGTTGATATCCCTATTATGACTGATTGCTGGGAGTGCTTAAGAAGCACTAGTGGCATGAATAGAATGATGTGCCTCCAACTGATAACTGCAAATGGTTCATATATATCGGAGTCTGTATCTCTTTTTACTGCTATGACTCTACCTACTAGACGAGGGAGCTTCTCCCTCATCTGAGAGATGAATGGTTTTTTTGGGTTTTTTTTTGTAAATTCACTACTCTATTTTATTAGTTACAAATGATTCCTCCTAAGAGTCTTAAAAATCAAGTTCTATATGTCATCAATCAATATTTTTAACAGTGCCGATTCTTTTCCCCAGTAACTGCATCTATAGCTGGAAATTCATAATTTGCTTACAAATTTATTTATATTATCACCATAGGCCTTTCCAGGATGAATGCAATGGAGATTATTTTCAAGCCAGTTAACAATAGGATACTGAACACAACACTGAATCTTGGAAGTTAGGAAATTAAGATGGAATGAAACCATTCCACCTGTCCAGCTATAAGATACCAAATTGTCATTTAGCATATTTTACCACTAGTTTTCTTATTTCAGCTCAGTGGGAAAGGAAGATGTTTTGCGTTCTATTAGACCTCTAAGTGACTCTAGATTTCATGCTTTTAGTTTACCAAACATGAAATGAAATAAAAACTCCTAAAGTATATCACTGAAAATTTTTTCAGGCTCAGATGAGGCATTTGTTACAGTTTTATATTTGAGTACCAGATGGGTTAGGAATTCAGGCGCCTTAACAAAAATTTCTTCCAAATTGTACCTAAAATTGCACTTTCCTAAAATATTTTATTAAATTCATAGTTTTTTTTTAATCTGTACTGACTGTTTGACTGGTTTGTTTGTATTCCTTTAGAACAGCTTCATAATTTGCTGAACTGGCATTTTTAAGAGATATCTCATCTAACAGTATTTCAAACCTTGCCCCAAACTTACTAACTAAATAGATAAATAGATAGATAAGTAAATAAATACATTCCAGATGACAAAAACCACAAGAATGATACAATTTATTTTCATGACAGCAAGTGTCTCCCATAGGCAGGGATGGAATTTGTGGTGTCTTCTTCAGCTGGCTGCATTAAGGCTGATGTAAGCAACTGTCAGTCCCTCTGTTTTCTCCATGGCAAGAAAACTACAGCATTTCCTTCACACACCTGGAAAGACTTCGCTACAAAACACTAGGATGGGAGGAATATTTGTTTCCTTAAAAAACAATGCCACACAACAACATCATTATGAGATAGAGAGGTAAAGCAACACCCAGAAACATACAACCTGGTACTTGCGAGTTCAAGTTCTGGTTTCACAGTCCTGACTGCAAATATGGTTCCTGTATTTACTAGCTAGGTGACATCAGGCATGTTATTCAGCTCCTCTGTCCCTTCATTTGCAAAACTGAACCAAAAGTATCTGCTTCGTGGGTTTGTGGGGAGGATGAAGTAACATGATAAATGCAAAGTATGTCACACAGTCCCTCACATAGAGTAGGCACCCAGCAAATGGGGGGCCATCCTCATCATTATTTTGAATTAATTATGTTTTATGACTACCAGTAGGGTTTGAAAAGAAGACTATCATGGACTTAAGTTCAACCACTGAAACAGAAGGCTGACATGCAATAAAATGAGTAGCAAGTTTTCAAGATTTACTTATTCCCTCTAAAAAAGAGGGGGACTTTATTCCCTTAAAAAGGAGAAAGACCGTTTCTGGCCCTAAACCACATGCTCTAAATAAATATCTGTCAACTCATTAGTAAATGGTTGGCACACAAATCCCCAGGCAGAAGTGAAGAATGGATTAATTCATGAAATCCTGCACAAAGTCAGAAAACAATGTGAAGTATATAACCCACAGGCAGTAGTCGATTGTGTTACCTCCACATAGGAAAAACCACTGGCAGATACTGAATACATCAACACTATGACTAGCACAGAAAACTAAAAGCAAGCTCTGACCCTCACAGCAACAATGTGTCTCAGCCAAAATGGATCTACCCTGAGGACATCACTGCCTGTCAATTCTCAATGGCCACATTTGTGGGGTGGTTGCCAGAATGGGATGACTCCAAACCACAGGCCTATTAAAAACCATCCACTTGGGATTTGACATTTGAAATGATTTTCTTATTGAGAATTTTGGGTTAAAATAATGTTGAGGTCCTAAACCCTTATACTTCAGAATGTGGCTTTACTTGGAAATAGGGTCTTGATAAAAGAAATAAACCCTTACCCAATATGACTGTGTCCTTATAAAAATGGGATAACTAGACACAGTAACAGGCTATATAGACAGGGAGAAAGTCATGTGAAAATAAAGACAGACAGGAAGAAGCTTCTGTAAGTCAGATAATACCAGAGATTGTCAGCAACCCATGAGAAAAAGAGGCACTGAACAGGTTCTCCCTCACAGCCCTCTGAAGGAACCAACTCTATTTACACCTCAATAGAGAACTTTCAGCCTACAGAACGGTGAGAAAATATATTTTCTGTAATCTAAGGTTCCCTGGTGATTAGACTTTATTAGGGGAACCCTAGCAATCTAATTTATGAAGGAAGAGGATATCATTTAAACATTTCTTTCCTAATTTTTGTTAGTTCTAATTGATTTATATTAAAACTATTTACATTTTCTAAGAACAAATCAATCCTCGAGGGATAAAGAAATGTTTTAGTTTTTAAAGAAGTTACTCAGGGGCCAATTCACCTAACACATAAATAGGTTTATTCTTTGGTGTACAGCTCCATAATTCCACTGACTGACTAATGGCGATTTGTGGGCTGACTTGTTGTGAGTTTACTTGCTGAGGTTTTGCAGAATGTTTTATAAACTCAGCTCACCCCTTCTCTTAAAGACCCATGTACAGTAGCACTCACCAGGTGACCCAAGATGCCCCTACAAATGCCTGTGCCCCAGCACATGTTTGTTTCTTACATGTACACTTTCAGGATGAGGTCATCTTTTGTCTCTCCAGCCAGCAGATCAGCAATGCTAAGAACTGCACAGCCAAATGGTCGTCGGTACTGGACACTACATGCATTCTTCTTTTCTCCTGCCCCCATTCGACCTGTCAATTAAAAAGCAAACAAATGCAAGGAGCCATCTGATCAGTGCATTTTAAGTAGATACATTCAGAGTTACAAGACAGGCCAAGCAAAACGGAACTTGGTGGTGGAGAGGACTCAGGTTTGCAGCAGAGGGAAATGCTGCTTCAGTTCTGAACTCTTCCCAACTTGGTCACATTCCTTAAATACTGGGCATCAGCTGCCACCCATAAAGCATCAGATTGGAGCTGATCTCATGGATGGGGACCCTTTGGTCAGGGATTTATGAAGACACATGAAGTTCCAGTAATGGGGCCTAGTGTATTAGAGATTTTAAAAATGATTTCAAAATTTTACCTCTGAAAGGAAACAGTTTGACATTCCTGAAAGGAATAGCACATAGAACGAGCATGCTCTTTAGGTTGACTGAAATTAGATCACAGAAATTTCCTGGGTTTGACTCATATGTAGCTTCAACTTTTATAACTTGCTATATGTTTTTAAATATGCAGTTAAGGATACTATTTTAATTTACTTTTGTTCTTTTATTATCACTGTATTATTTCAGAGGCAGAAATACAACAAGCTACCATGAGGAAAAAATGAGAAAGAACTCTGTAAATCTGCCTGTGAACACTTAGCAACAGGTTTGGATGCTGTCTCCATCTGAGTGAGTTTCTCCTGAGCACGCCCAGATGTCTCCAGCACTCCCAAAATCCAATGTTAAATAGACGGTATGATTCAATTCAATTTTCAATCACTGATAATAAGGGAAAAATAACCTCTGCAATTTATCATTTTCAAAGATATACTTACAAATAGCAGGCTGAAAACCTCTCACTTTACCAACTAGAATCAAAGCTAAAAACTGGTCAAATAAGTCACTTGCTTTTTAGATAGGCAAAATGCAAGAATTTCAAATATCACGTTTTCATAATTTGATGCTTTAAAATGATTATATTTCAAATCTGCATTGCATGTAAATTTTATCTACAAGTCAAGTATAGCGTCATTATAGAATTTTATCAACAAATTAAACTTTTACTTACAGAAGTGATTTAAATAAATAAATTTAGAGCATTGGTTCTCAGTATGTAGGAAAAGGAAATTTATCTCTATTTTGAGTATTATAGATGAGTATTAGGATGAGTTATATAAACCAGATATTATCAAAATCATGATTTAAAAGATAATTCATTCTTACTAAAATAATTTTTTTATAAATGTAAGGTGGCAACGTAATTAAAATTGCTGAGTAGAATGTATCATATTTATTTACATCATTTTAAAAAAGCTCATTAGTAAACCAGAAACATCAAAGATTACTGCTTAGCAACCAGGTAGATCTATCTTCCTAAGTGTTTATACAGAGCTTGACATGCACATCAGCTCCATTTTCTTTTACCATTTTCAGGTAGAATTAGAGAAGGGGAAAAAAATCAGTGGGTGCTTGGGGAGGACTGCCAAAATAAGGGAGATGCAGGAGTGTTCTCCTGCCATAACTTGGGAAGGCTCAAGTTTCCATTACTCTCCTTGACAGCTGTGCAGCACAACTCCCAAACCTCCACACCACTTAATTCCCCAAGCACTCAATGTTTAGCTCTTTCTGGGCACCACAGCTTTGGATATCAAACCACTGGTCTAAGTACTGTGCTGGGAAGACTATTTAGTGCCAGCTGTAGTGTTCCCAACTCTAGTATTTCAGAGATCTCATCAGATTTCTAGGAAAACTCTCTAAGCAGGAAAGAAAGTAGAAGGGGAGAAGGTCAAAATATTTAGCAATCTGCTAAAAGTCAAACGGCGAGACACAGCGGTTGAATGACCTGAAGTGGGTTGGGCAGTAGGGTATAATACTACTTTCCTTTTTCTTTCCTATCTTTCCCAGTTAAAGATCTAGACTTAGATTGGTAGAAGTAAAGTGCTACTCTCTATTGTCAGTGAGAGTCAGTGAACCCTTTTCCCACTGAATAACAAGGAGCATTCTAGAAAAAAGAAACAGAAAAGGATCCTTCACCTTTTAATTTCACTGCAGGTGGGCTAAATCTTAAAGCTTTCTTAGAATATCTTAACCTTAGATCTTATTTCTCCTCAGCTCAAAACGTTGAACCACTAAATATAATTATTAGGCAGGTTTTTGAAGCAATCTTAGAGTGACATTAATTTGACTGAAGTTGAAGGCAGGGGTTGGAGTAGAGGTCATTTCTAGTATGCAATATTCATTCTGTCAAATTAATAATCATAAAAATCTTAGTAAAGAATATGATCACTAGTAATGAATATAAAAAAAGTACTTTATAAGGGTACTAGTACTGAGGTACTTTTCTTGGTAACAATCTTAGGAGCAAAGAACAAAGGCACAAAGGCACACAGGCCACAGTCCTACAGGGGATTCAGTCAGTCTCAAGTGTTCCTACCACCAAAAATTCCTGCAGCTACCTCTTAAAAATGTAGTGAAAGCTAAAGTGATTTACTTTTTCTCTTCATATTATAGAAGAATATATTCAAATTTTTGCACATTCATCTGAAAATATGCGAAGTCATATTTTAAACAATTGGTATTACCATTTGAACAAAAAAAAATCCACAAAGGATTACATAATATACTGTACCCTTGCCATCTGGGAACAGTCTTTATCTCAAGTGTACACAGCCATGTGCATTGCAGTTTGTCCAATATTTTAAAAGATCCTTTCGAATCCCCCCCCACATACTCATTTATAAAAAGAAATTAAAACAAAATCTAAAACAGTTTATATTCTTTTTTCTACTTCTACTGCTCCTCAATAGAAAAATAGCATTAAATAAAAATGGGTTTCAGAACAGATTTTTTTTTTTTTTTGGAGAAAGAAATATAGAGGAAATCTATATTGGAAAGACAACATGTTTTACAGTCTCTCTCAAAAGACAATGCAAAGAAAGGGCACTATGCAGGATTGTCCCATAAGCCACATGAGCAACACAGCAGAGTGGATGAAGAAGCAGGAACCAGTTCCAGTTACACGTTAGCTTCCATGGAAAAACTGTACAGATTATACTACCCCTCAATTTACCTAGCTCCTCAACCTTAAAAGACCTGCTTTTAGAGGTGATTAGGAGCAAAAAGGTCAGAACATATTTTGGTCGTATTGTACAAGTTCATGGCAGAAGACCTGAAGTGTTCTGCTAGACTTTAACGAATGTTACATTATATAAATGTCTCCACAGCCAAACCAAATTTGAGGAAAGCTAGGGCCAACAAAGTTAGAGAGGCATTTTTGTTTTTCCCTGTAGGGCTCCTCCCTTTAATAAGCTGGTGATATTATTATGAGCAAAAAATATATGCTCAATATTTCATAATCCTCTTACTGTAGCATCTTCTGAAATAATGCTCAGCACTTTGAAAAATGCCAACTGGTATAAAGTTTTCATAGGCTTATAGAAAACCCTATTCCTAAATGTTTATTTTACATTTTACGCTGTCAACAGAAATCAGAATTTTAAAAGATACCCTTTTTTTTAAAATCAAATCCATTTAGGGAATCCAATAAAACAAATTGAAACATGACATACTTTCTAATGACATACACAGAAAGAGGAAAACATCCAGTTAAGGAGGTTGTATGTGATGTTGGGGAGGCCAGATCACAATTTCCAAAGTTTAGGTTTCAATGATTCAAATCTGGGTTGAACTTCTTTCTGACCCAGACTGCAAAGAAACTATACATAGCTCTACAGAGATCTCTTGGTGCTGTTTCTCTGAGCGATGCCCCTGTCACATTGACAAGAGGAGGACCTACCGATTCGGATGATGTGTACAGTGATGTAGATGTCCCTTCTTAGCTCGCTGCTACCCAAGTCCTATCAACAAACAAAGTTATCATTTGGTTATTTTGAAACTCATCAGCTAGGTGGAAGCATCTTAAGGGTACCATGCATGATTTTCAAGAATCAGAGAAGACAAAGATGAACATAGAGGTTCTGGAGTTTCTGTAGCAGAAAAAATAATTCAACTTTTTTTAAAATACCATTAAAATCAACTTGACTTGATGCCAAGTAATACTTAAAAGGAAATTCAATTCTTATTTTGATCTCTCACCCCTTCTTCTTCTTCTTCTGCTTGTTTTTGCTTTTGTTTTCTTTGAGACTAGGTCTCGCTATTTTTGCCTGTGCAACCACAGGTTCACATTGCCCAGGGTACCACAGACTCAAGCAATACCTAGCCTTGGCTTCCCAGGTAGCTGGGAATACAGGCATGCACCACCATGCCCAGCTATTTTTTGGGATTAGGTCTCCCCGAGCAAGCAGGACTCGAACCATGATCCCTAGCCCCAGCTGCTTCATAGGCTGAAGCTTACAGGCACATACCACTCTGCCCAGCTCATTCATGCTTTTAAATATTTAGTAGCATGTAGTAAATACAAGGTTACATGCTGAGCCCTATCACCACTGTAATTTGAGCAAATAGCGTAATAGGCTTTAATAATTACATATACATAAAACTTATAATTTTATAAATTATAATTTTATATAATTACATTTTATGATTTTATATATATATTTTATAATAGAGTATACCAAAGGTGTGACTGTGAATGGTGGTATTCAGAATTGTAGGCATTGCTGCAATTTGTGTGTTGCTTACAAAGTTTAAGCAAATTTACTACATTCCCTCCCAGTAATTTATTCCTCTTAAATAACACAATTGAAGAATTCCTCTCATGGGTAAAACAATATTCACTTACCACAAAAAGAGAGCAATGCCGTTCTGGTTTATCTGGAGCTTTGGGAAGTCCATTTCTATTCAGCCTCAAGAAAAATCTCTCACTATAAGAGAAAATAAAGTTTCATATTTTGAAAATTAATTCATATTTAAGAAACTTACCATTTTTAGTTGTTCTTCATCCTGAATTATTTCAACATTGATATCATTCATTTGAATTTTATTTATATAAATTAGAAGATCAGACAAAAATCTTTGCTTAATTTCTGAAAAATATGGTAACACAGAAAGCAAAAAATAAAAACTAATTTTAAAAAAAGTAATCAATTTTTTAAATTAAAAATAACTAAAAAAACAGGTCTCCATTATCACTGATATTGCTAGAGTTTTGAAAAGTACAAACAAGTACACAAAGAAAATAGCACTTAATGTGTTTCATGTATCTGAACCTATCATATGTTTGTGTGATATTATTTGATTGTTAACATATAAAAACAATCTGAGTGCTAAGCATTTATTAGAAGGCGAAGCACATTCCAGTCTTTCATGTCTATAATCCAAAATACAAAAAAGAGGATCCAAGAAATACATTTGAATTATCTTTGGTCTAAAAGGAATATAAGATCTCAAACTACCCAGAGAGCAACCATTTAAAATACAGTACCACCTAGATTTAATGCAAACACAAATAATGTTGTTCATCAGTCAATAATTTAAGCCAATAAAAGCTTGCATATCCAAACTAAGAGTCACACTATTTTTTTTAAGTTTTAAAAAATAAAACGAGTATCAATCTAGAAAAAATTAATGTAACTACTACCATGAGTGTCTGAATCTCAATATCCTAGTGCTGATGATAAAATCAAATGATTGGCTGCCTCAGGAAAAGAACACAACATTCACAGACATATGAAATTAGCACAAGGTGTGATCTTGGTCAGTGTACTACAGGCCAGAGAAATAGCAGAGAAAAGGAGTGTCAGGCTCTAGTGAAAGGCTCAGAACCAGCCAAACCTCTATGCATATTCATCTTAGCCTTGAAAAATGGCTCTGTCATCCAAAATCTTTCTTCTCCTAGTTAGAGGGAAGAATGAGATTCATAATACAATCTCTAAGGAAGCATATAGATTAGTATTGATAGCTATTTGGAACATTTTTAGTCTCTTTTGTGATCTAAATTGAGACAGATTTAACAGATTCAACTACTTAGTCTATCTCATCTTTTTCTTAAATAATGTCTATTCCTGACCATTCATCTGAGGAATGGCAATCAATACAAACTCATATGGAATTATTTTCACACCTATTATTTATGTTTTTTTCCCCAAAAAGTAGTGGTTGATGAGGGATGAATGAAGAAATATAAATTAATGTATGACTTCTCATTTGGAGCTAAAGTTCCCATATGATACACCAAAGTAGACACTGAGAATGACAGATTCAACTAAGAATGCAGAGCTAATCTTATTTAGTTGTTATGTTTACTATAATTCAAGTAAAGGGAATATAAACTTGTCTAACAGTGCAAGAAAATTGATTTTTATTTCAAATTTAAGACATGCTAAAATGAAATGTAGAAAATTCATCATGGGATAAAGGAAATTTTAGTGATATTTAGGTAATTTTTTTGAGAATTCATTATTTGACAAGCACACAAAGGACTTCATATAGATTAACTTATTTTATCCTCACTATCATCTTATAAGGTTGGCAGTGTTATTCTGTTCATTTTATAAATGGCAGAGCTGAGATTTTTGCCTAATTTCAAAGTTGAAGTGGTTGAGTAAGGATTTTTACACCATGTGTTATATCAAAGCCCTGCCACTTCATTTGAATGTTGTGAACCAAATTATTTCTCTGCTCTATAGAAACATTGAGCAAATAGTTCCTGAATATTGAGAAAAGGAACAATTCTTCACTGGCCTAGGACACCCATGAGACTCAGGTGGCATGGGCCAAAACTCCAAGCAACACTGTCCCTGACATTCCTGGATTGAACACCAATGAAAGAAGTAAGAACAGTGACTTGGGGGTTCACAGCAGTCGTGGTTTTGCAATTTCTTAGGTAGCTCTTTCATTGAAACACAACTAGAAAGATGTTGTGGAAAGAACCTCTTATCAAACAAAAGCAAAATTCTAAAAATATTTTCTTAGTAAATATTTACTCAACTACTCCTGGGGGTAAAGACTGATACTTGCTCTTAGTCACCAGACACCTAACATATATTTTTTAAAATTATGTTTTAGCCCTAAATGCAAGCAATGTGCTTGTACCGTGTACCATAGATAATATGCACAATTTAATAATTTTTGAGATACACTAATATTTGAGGCTCCTTTTTCTCTCTATTGGAATATTTGAAATTAACTTCACATTACCTTCTACAGATTAGTCCAAAATGATGACTATATGGTTAATACGCAAAAGTCAGAAGGGCATTCTATATATTTAAAACATTAATATTATATAAAATACTACTTTAGATTCTCAGGTATCATCAATATATTAGGAAAACAATGCTTCCTAAAGTATTCTATTTCAGAAAGTAACCCCATTTGCTCTGCCACTATTTTAATTTCACTAGTCTAGACAGAATCCTGATTATTCACTATTATACTATATCATAGACAGGAAAAGTGGTCAATATGCACTAAGCCAGTGACACAGCCCTTAGCTTAACCACATTTTAAGGGCAATAGAAAAACCAACTTAAGATGGTACTATGGAGAAATAAGTCATGTATAATTAATATATATAGTATTTATGATGCTGCTTTCAAAAGGAAAAATAGGGGGTATCAACATGGGTGATTTGGTGAAGGGTGAGTGGAACATGTGCACATATAGAGAAGTGAAAATGTGAAATGTGACCCCAAATTAAAATGAAAAATTTTAACTTTATAAGAAGGAAAAAATCATGGCCAATATTATAAAATTTCTTTTCATTCATTTGGTGACATGTGCATGTAAGATAACACAAATTCAGTCAATTTCTCTTCCACTTTGATGACAGAGCAACTTCATAAGCAACAAAAGGTTTCAAAGAAAATGAACTATAACAATGCACTTTGGAAACTTTGCATTACAAATATTCACACACACTGTCAGTAATTCAGCAAATACTGGAATACATGCCATCCAGGCTAGTGGAAAAACCGAACAAGTTTTTCTTTGATGTACTTTGATGTACTTTGGTACATCTCCTAAAATACTCTTACTTAAATTTTGTGACCATACACAAATATAGTTTTGATTCTCAGTAGTCAGAGTGGCATCAATTCTCAGGAAACAAAGCTATTTTTTAAGAATTTTTTAAAAATGCCTTCTTAGAAGATGGACATACCTCTATTACATGATTGTCTTTCCCCTAATCATAAAAGGTTTGTGTGTTCCTTTTCACTCCATTATGAACAACTAAAGTACAGGCCCATGACTATCAACCTTTATATCTCCAGCTACATAGTCAATTGGTACTTCCTTAGGGCTTACTAACATTGAACAAATAGAGTTTTTAAGTCAAATGGAAGAAAATCCAAGTAACAGGGAAGCCTTAGCTCCTTCCTAAACATCCTTCTTTTCTCCCATAATGTCCTTTACTTCAGGGTAGGAAATTGCATGGTATGATCAATTGTGTCTTAACATGGGATGTGAAATTCACATAATATACTTCATGGCATCGTCAGACTCTACATTATGGTACTTTACCCTGCCCCCATGGACACTTTTTAACTTTATTATACCAACCAAATAGTCACAGAGAAGTCGAATATGAAATGACATGCTTTCAAATGAAAATACTGTCTCCACAAGAATGAGCAAGCAGACAGAAGACTGCTAGAAACAGTGAGAAATGTGAAGTGAGCTATTCCCTTTTTCTGGCCATTCCTGACATGCTGGCAGCCAAAATGATGTTCAATTCCTTTGTGATTTCTGGAGAAAAAATTCTGAAGGCATTTCAATGTATTTCCCCCATACCTGGAAGTAGATTATGTTTCTCCTCCTTCCAAAGAGCTGAGACCAAAGTACAGCATCTGATTCATGCCCATCAGTAGGATGGGGACATATAGGATATGTGAGGACAATACAAAGGACAGTAAATTGATCAAACAGTTCAGGTTTACAGGAAGAAATGTGTCATCTATACTGAACAAGTGCATCAGCAGAAGGGGAACAGCATAACCATTCATGTGGGCACCACCCCCACCCCAGCCAGGTGGATATCACTAGACCAAATAGGGCAAAGACCCCAAAAAGATCCTGGACTGCAAAGGCAAGTCTCACCAAGAAGGAAAGGAAAGGGCAAAAACAAGGGAGACACAATAGAGAAGATGCAAGAATGAATCAATGTCTTATGTACACTCATTAAAAAATGCTAAAATGAAGAAAAATGGAGGAAAAAATAAGGAGAGGTGACATTACAATGCACAGAGAAAAATCATTATTTGACTTCCCCAAATACTGCCATGTTCATCCACGGAAAATTTCATATAAGGTGAAATTTAGTGGCGACCTGCATTCTGTGGGTGAGACATTATAAATTATTACATCATAAATCAACAAGGTAAATTCTTGCTTTAGAAATAAAGACGAACAAATCACAATTATTTCTTATTTATAACCTATGTTCTTTTAACAAGGACATGAGGAAAGTAAAAAAAAAAATGAATGAAATAAGAGCATAAATAGCATCCTAGCATGGGCCCAGGGGAAAAATAGTGCAAGTAAATATATACCCTTTGCTAGGCACTGTGGCATATACTGCAGATGGGTTTTCTTATTTCTCACAACCACCTGAGACTGAAAACATTGTTCTCCCCATTTTGTACAGGGAAAAAAAGAGAGGTTGGAGATACCAGGAAAGTTGGCCAAAGATATATGGTCAGTCAAGGATGGACCCAGGGTATTAATACACAGGGTTCAATTTCAGAGTCTCAGATCTTAGCCATGCTGCATTAGAAAACAGAGCACCTTAGATACAGAAGTAGAACAAAGATTAACCAAGTCAGATGTACCAAAGAGTTGCATTTTGGACATTTGCAATAAAATCTAAAATAATTTAAAATGCCTGAGGACCGACAGGCCTGCATCTTGGAGAAGCTCCCACAGGGCCCCTGCCACAGCCCAGGTCACTGTCAGGGGTGGGAAGTAAGTATTCCATCAAAATCCTGGGCTGAGGAAGGGCTGGTCTGCAGCCTCTCAGGTTTCTGGGGGCAGGACAGCACCCTTGCTAGTGCACAGGCTACCAAGCGGGTGTGGGGGGGTGCCCCCCCCTCTGGTTCACTCCCACTTCTATCAGAATTCATAGGATAGAGAAAACCAGCCATCCACTGACCAACAGATAAGCAAAGAGAAGAAGAAAGGCCCTGGGCATAATCGACACCTGGTAGGATTGAAACTGAGCATGATTAGAACCACAAGACAAAACTGAGAGACTACTCATAGAAGTAATCTGGTAAAGACCTTCCTTTACAATGTTCTGGGGGCTAAAGGACCAAATCCCCAATCCAGAGATGCCACCAATGTGAATGAAGTGCCTTCCTCTTTCACTCAGGGAGGAAAGTCATACAGAAGAGATTGCAGCCCCACAACAGAACTATAAACCACTAGAATGAAGAGAAGTTGGACAAACCTTCTGCTGAGTCTGCCCTCACAGGAGAACCCCTCTAATGCCAATGACCAAGAGTTGGGATTCCAATGCCAGAGGCCAGAACTATAAGGTTTGGAAGCAGCACCATGAAATAGACACCAGAAGTGAGGAGGCAGCCAGCATGAATGAGGAGGCAGGAATCCCAGAGATTAGATAGATCTGGAGAAGGGGAGACTGTCAACTTCACCTCAGGAAATGCCACAATAAAGGAGGCTGGAGAACAATGCCACACACCTTCCCTTTAAGAGGTTTCAATTGCATTTGGACTGGTCACCCGCCTCAAAGTTACTCTTAGAAATCTAAGCAGCATGGAATAACAAGTCCCTGAAGCTCAAGTCCTCACCCAGGAAAAGGACATTTACCAGACAAGGAAGAGACCTATGGACCAAACATTGATCAAATGACCAACAACTTTATCAATCAACAACTCGCAGAGAGAGAAGAGTCCAAATGACCAGAAGAGGGATGTAGGGGAGAGGGGGAGAAGGAGGGTCACACATAAGGGGTCAATAATTATACAAATGTGACCAAGGTTATAAGAAAATAATAAAATTTAATTTTAAAAATAAATAAAATGCCTGAGAAAATAAAAAGAAAATAAAGTCACAAACATGTCTGTGGTTATGGAGTTTATGTCTATGATCCCTGGCTTAAATCCAACACTGACATACTGATGGACTCAAGAAAACCTCTGATAATGTCGTCTGTATCTCAACCAAGTTTGATGAGAAAGTTTCTGACCAGTGATGCAAATAATATGTGGGAGACTGTAGGGGTTTGAAGACCCTAAGAGTTTCTCTTCCACTTTGCAACAGGACAGATGCTCCTACCTTCCAAATCCTCTTGCTGTCCAACCACTGATGCAGTGTTTCTGTAGAAAAGGCCCATCCTAGGATCTTGGATGACTTCAGGCCAGATGTGATAGGGTCATCTCATGTGACTAAGCCATCAAGCAGCTCACACATTTGAGTGGTTCTAGGGGAAAGTTGTTTCCCCCAAACAGCAATGTACCTGAAGCTAGGGATGGCCATGCCAGTGAGATTTTTACATTTAAAAATAGAGCTTCAAATCGGGCATGGTGGCTCGTGCCTGTAAGCTTCAGCCTATGAAGTGGCCGGGGCTAGGGATCGTGGTTTGAGTCCCGCCTGGGGCCCATAGCGAGACCTATTTCCAAAAAATAGCTGGGTGTGGTGGCGCACGCCTGTAATCCCAGCTACCTGGGAAGCTGAGGCTGGGGATTGCTTGAGTCTGTGGCCCCTCCAGATAACGTGAGCCTGCGGTTCCATGGGCAAAAATAGCAAGACCTAGTCTCAAAAAAATAAAATAAAATAATAAAAATAGAGCTTCATGTCATGCTTATCACTCTCTAGTTCACTTGTTATAAGAAGCAAAACTCCCTAGTGATTTAATGTATGTGAGAGTTGTACTTTATCCAAAAATATAGGTCTGGGCTACCTTGAGTTGAGACAAGATATCAAATCTTACAAGTCCGAGTATCCTATCAAAATAAAAATAGTAATTTGAAAAAATATTCTAAAATAATTTTGAAGTTAAATCATTGAAATAAACTTTGGGTCTCCAAAGTTAAGAGTAGTAATCATAAGGAGAGAAAATATATAGATGATCATGTTCTGATAAACTCATTGGAAGAATAATAGCATTGTCCATTTCTTTTATATACATACTTTATAAAACAATTTAATTAGAAAACATTCCATGTAGTATCTCTTGAAAAGGTAAAACCCTTTGTCTTAAGTTTAGGTATGGTACATGTGAAGATAACAATACCTATTCTACACAGAGTAGGAGTGAAGAGAGAAGCACCAGAATCCAAGGCAGAAACCATAGGAGGCAGAGGAAGTAAGGAAGAGTGAAGAAACCTGAGCCTCATACAGTTGTACTGATTCCACTTGCCTCTCTTGCCTCTGTCCAAGAGGCAAGAGACTACAAACTAAAGGTGATCTTAGCATTTCTATTTCAGCGCTTCTCCTGCACCATCTCAAAGGACTTCTGATTCAAAGTACAAGTTAATTCCAATAACATAGGCAGGAACTGTTATTGTACTCTTTCCTGGAATGAGTGGCAAAGGACAAATCAAAGACCCAGTAGCAATCTAAATTGCTATAGTGACAACCCTAGAGCTACTTCTACTGCAGGTCAGGCAAAATATGCTGGTAAGTGGGTGGAAGTATCCTGGCTGTCCTAGGATATACGGTGGTTTTGGGGCTCATCGTGGCACAAAAGAAGGATGAACAGAATGCTCAATGTGAATAAAAGAGATCCACTGGTTTGTACCCAGGGGCTACTCACCTGATGTGTTTATCCTTTTATAAAACTCAGACCCCTGGGTGTGGTGGTGCACACCTATAATCCTAGCTACCTGGGAAGCTGAGGCTGGGGATTGCTTGAGTCCATGGTATCCCGGGCAACATGAGCCTGCGGTTGCCATGGGCAAAAATAGCAAGACATAGTCTCAAAAAATAAATAAATAAATAATAATTAAATAAAACTCAGACCCTAATATGGAAATGGTGATTTACTAAATCAGGAAGGACCTGAAAGTTCCCTAGATGTACAAAAATCCAGCCATATTGAAGAACCATTGATGGACCCAGGTGCCCAGATATAAGGAGGTGGAACTGCTGCTGATCTCTTGACAGTCAAGTACAACCAAAAAACAAGCAACAAAAGTCTGCCACCTTCAAGTCAAAGACTTTTTCCCCTTTCTTCTTCCAACCACATGACTGATACAAATGACAGCCTTTCCTTGGCAATAAATGAAAGCAACCCCTGAAGCAAGACTTTCCACATAAGGCTATTAATGTGTTTTCTAATTTTAAAACTAAAGCAACATTAGGGTCATGAGTTCTTTTGAGTGAAGGGAAATGGAAAGAGGATGATACTTGATGCCAATGTTTTCATAGCAGTTTATCTAAAGAGTAAATAGATTCCTGAATTTTCTTTTTTTGCTAATGTCTGAAGTCCAGGTTCACTTTAGAAATATTTGAGAGCTGTGGGACCAAACAACCAAATACTATGATACTTTGTAACACATGATATGAGAGGATAGAAAAGAAATAGCCAACTATTATCAAGATTGAACATCAAGCTGATTCTTTGCTACTGTTTAGAATGATTTAAAATCACTTTCTGGCCCCAGCATGGTGGCGCACGCCAGTAAGTGGCAGTCTAGGAAGCCGCAGACGGGGTCAGGGATCACAGTTCAAGTCCTGTGGGTGCACGTAGTGAGACCTAGTCCCAAAAATATAGCTGGGCATGGTGGCACGTGCCTGTAATCCCAGCTACCTGGAAAGCTGAGGCTGGGGATTGATTGAGTCCATGGTACCCCAGGCAACATGAGCCTGCGGTTCGACAGGCAAAAAATAGCGAGACCTAGCCTAGAAAAAAGAAAAAGATCCAATGTCCATTTTAATAGCCTACTGATAGACATAGTACCTTACCGACAGATTCTTTATATTCATTACAACTTAAAAACAAGCAATAACTATGCAAATCATCATTAAATACTGTTTGTTAACTACATGACACACCCAAACGAGCATTTGTTTAAAAATCAAATGTCTTTTTTAATGAGAGAACTATAAAATTTCTAAACTGATATGCAAATGTTAATGTGTATGAAAATAGGTACAATATTTTTTGTTGAAAAAATATTTCAAGCTTTCATAAAGTTTGAAAAGGCATTTTAGGCACATTGTGAATATTCTGTAAAATGAAAACAGCATATTATTATCACTATCACTGGCAATGCAGGGGAAAAACCTCCACTCCTTTGAGTTCTTCCTTGGGCTAGACAAGAAATCAAAACATGGACTGTGGAGGGGAGGGGAGGAAGAAACCAAAACATCATCAGATGGTTAACAGTTGAAAATTCAATTTAATGTATTGGTAAGGAGAACTTACATGGCTGGAAATTATAAAGTGAAATGGGGCAAATATACATACACACACTAAAACACAGACATGGAAAATCAGGGAGAGAAGGGGAAGGTTTCATGTGACAATGAAGGTATATTTCATCTTTACTCAGAGTACAAAGGGAGTACTTGTTTACTAGATAAGTACTAGAGAGTACATGTTCACTGATAAACCTACATCTGGATGATATCCCCTAAACTACAGTTCTCCCAGGTTATAAAAAGAGGAGCAGAGATTGCTTCTTCAATTAGAGAAAGGGAAAAAGAGCCAGGATGAGTATAAAAGTCTCTCCTTTGCCTGTAAGATCTTTGTCACTTTTAATGCAAAATAATCTTCATTCTTTAAATAATTTTAACAGATTTCCCCAGGCACAAAGGGCCTAGCTTTCACTTACTAAGGTGACACTTATTGGAAAAGGCCTACTATGAATACACTGAGAATAACCAATCTAATCTTTTGGGGGAAAACCACCCCACACCATACAAAGAGATGGCATAAACTCTACTTTTCAAAAATATTACTTGACTAAAAGTTAAACAGTATTTTGGACAGCAACAGAATATAAGTTGTTGAAGGAGAGTCATTTTAGTCCTGTTTTTATTCATTGATGCAACCCCAGTACCAGATCAGAGTTTGGTCCTGAGGAGGAAAGTTAGAAATCCTTGTTTGCTAAATGAGTGAACATCAGGGAGTTCACTGGAGCAGTATAAAATCTGTGATGCCCAACGGAAATAGAAAGAAGATCCAGTTTCTGTCTAACCTGTCAAAAATCTTTAAATGATTATACCTAGAAGGCAATGCTATATATTTACCTGTCAATTTCCATTTACTTATTTTTTAGCATGACAGATTTTGCAAATGATGTTCCCTGGAAACAGGACTCAGTATAGCTCTGATTAACAGAGCAATTCTGATTAACATATGAAACAACTCCATTTCTGATGTAGCCAACAACCTGAGTTCCTGCTCTGATTAATAAGCACATCCACACTGGAATGGAAGGATGACAGCCAACATGAAGACAACAATGGCATGATCTTTCAATGCTTTGCCTAAGTGACAATGAAAGACATGTAAGTTTCCTTGAACTGCATCTATATCCCCCACCCCTGCACCAGGCATCTGCAAGGTGCAGGGAACATGGAGGATGAGAGGGGACTGTCTGGGGGGAAATCTAATTTTCTGAGAAAGAGCTAACAAGGGCAATATTGCTAATAATCCTTTGTCAATGTTGGATTATTTTATGACATCAATGGCATTGAAAACCAAAGTCTTTGTGAGGTGGGTTGCTATGCATGACTAACTTATTCAGCAGGGAATTTAGAAAAGCTAAATTAATCTGAATTCCCTACAGACAGTAGGCACAACAAAGAGGAACAAAGACGAGATGATCAGAATCCCGTGGAAAGAACACCAAACATGGGAATAGGGGTGAAAGGGCTTTTGGGTCATATTCTAAAAACATTGTACTATTTAAGTAAAAAGAGACTGACAGTGCATAGAGCACAGTGCATAGATAGTGCATAGAGCTAAAGGAAATGAGAAAGTCAGTTCAGAATCCTTTCACTCTATGAGTCCTTGGTATTCTGCCACTTTGAAATTCCAGCCACTTAAGATTATAATGATGCAGTAATTTACAATTTTGAAAATAATGGAAATTGTATGACTCTTAAAATAATAGAGAAAAAAAAAAGTCTATCACTTCTATCCTGGGTGTTCTCAGCATAACTAAAGTTATTTCTTTGCCTCTTTTGCTATAATTGTGATCCACCTCCTGATGGATTTTTTAAAAATCTCTCCCATTAATGACTTCATTCAGTCTCTAAAGCCATTAGTTGTTGTTATTGTTGTTGTTAACGTGACACATCAGTGTGATCAAAAAGGGAGTAAATCACAAAATCTGATTGATACCACAGTGACAGAAATCCTAATTTTCATCCACCTGCTAGAAGCATCAAATGGCAAAGGAGAGGGCGTGTGAAAGCAGCAGTGTTTTTCAACGGGAGGCCCCAGGGAAGGTCACTATGGGTCACTGATGCACAGATACCCACAGTGAAATCTGTGCCAGCAAGTCTAGACACAGCAGGAAGTGCTCTGGGCCATATGGAATAGAGGATATCACTACCAGCCAAGGAGGATCTCTGAATGCCTTCATCTATTTTTTTCTTAGAAGGTGCCATACCCCTTGCAACCATGACTGGTCAGATGTTCTCCCTACAATATTACACTGCTTTGATGAGGTTACAAGTTTAAGTTAGTTTTATAAGATAAAAACTTTCAAAAGCTCTAGGTCAATTATATTTCAACATTCAAAACAATAAATGCCCCCAATTTATGTAAAAAATATAGATACTAAATTTCTGGGATCACACTATAATAAGCTGTAAATGATGTATGAAATGAGAAATTCTAGCACAGTACTCAGAGAATTAAGAACTCCTATGTGCTCTCTTAACTCTTTTATGCACTACAATATAAACCAAGAATATTAGCATTTTTCCTAGTTTGGCTGAATAACTATGATCCCTGAAAGCTCCCTCTGTGAGTGCCTGAAACATTTTCCCAGTAACTGAGTTTGTTTTTTTCCCAAAAGAAAGGTGAATTCTTTAACTTCTTTTAAAAAAGAAAAGAGCTGTTGGATCATTCAGCCCTGGAAGTTTTGGTTGACATTTTTTTGACTCTCATTACACTAGAATTCCAATCTTCTCATTCTTTTCCAAATGAGTTGTTCAGTCACCAACCTCACCAATTCACTTAACCCTGTTTCCTAAGCAACCATGTACTCTGGAAGCTAGGGTTCAAAACCAACTTCAGATGTTCAATGTGTAATATACATCACTAACCCATTTCTATGACACTTTTGTTCAAATCTGCTTACCTTGTTCTTGCAACTCACTTTCAGTCCTAAATGTATTTTCTTTTCTTGTTTGCTTTCTAAATGGGAGCAAATGATGGCCAAAAAAAATAAAAGCTGATCTTATCTCCCACTTAACTTCTAAGAGATCAAGGTCACAAACCCCATCTCTTTTCCATCTCAACATTTAATGCCCATTTCACTTACCTTCATCTCCCTTCCTCCCTATCAACATAAGTATTCTCCTTTTTCAAAGTAGATCCTTTTACTTGTGTCCTAGGCCTCTTCTGTCATTTGCTCATGACCACATCGCTCAATATCCAGCAGTGGTTCACACTGCTGGCATGGAACAGTTACTCCTACGCCCTTGGGTAAAGTGTGAATGAACAGCAGAATGGTTAGAGGCACTATGCCTTTCATGGCACTTATAGTATTCGCACATTAGGGACTCTGAACTAACATTAATTCAGAGGTTCTGGGAAGGTGATCCTTATAGCAACACAAGATTTTACTCAAGCATGTAAGATATTTCCTCTCAGAATATTAATCTTCTAAGAATGCCTATTTTGCTTCACACACTAGTCAATGCATTCTGCTTTACTGGAATTATTATTATAATAACAATGTGTATGTTCTATAATACTGATTATTCCAGACCATTAGGAAAGCATGCCTCTTAGGTGTCATCAAATGCACTATCTAAAATATTGTTAGTTCAACTGATCACAGGAGTATTATTCTAAACAGAAAGGAATCCGGACCATTGATGGATCTAGTGACTAAGCCTTTTTCTTTAAAAGGACTAGGGAGGAAAGAGCTTGCTTGCCCTTAATGCTTTATTGCTAACAAGCATGAAACACGTAAATTTTAAGCAGATAATTCATTAACTATACACTCTATATGCTAAAAGATAAACCTAGAGCCTAGATATGTATCAGAGGGCATTCACTATTTGTTCCACCCTTTTATTCTGTCTTTGGTGTTTATTTCCCCTGCTGTTGATGTATTTAAAAGTAAATCATATCCTGATATCATCCTACCTGTTTATTAGTAATTCTACTCTTACATAATTATAACCCAGACTTAGAAAAAATTTCTTGTAATATGTGATTTCTTTAAAAATTTAAGATCAAAAACCACATATTACTTACAGCTATGTTAAAGTGTATTTCTTGCTCTGGTTTTTAAAAAATTATCACCATTATCCTAAGATTTTCTGACTAATCACCTGGTGGTAAGTGTTACACTAAAAGTTTATGAATAATCTTTTTTATCTTCCAATAACCACATAAGGAAAGGACTATTATTATTGTCAGTTAGCAAGCCTTAACAGCCATAAAGTCATGAATTAACTTGTCCTGGCTGATGCAGCTCAGAAAGGCAGTGCCAAGATTAGGAACCCAGGTGCTCAGACTTATAGACCAATTAGTAGTGTCTGCACAAGATATAGGAAAAAATGTATCTTAAGATTGGTGAGGAATTCAGATATATTTTCAGTTCATATTAAAAAAAAAATCTATGCCTCACCAATAATTTCACTGCTTTTCCTTAAATGACAAAACAGGAATGAGGTACAGAAAAGAAGGTAATTATATACAGTATGAAATTTATATGGAAGTAAAGCATTTCAAGGAAAATGGGGAGTTTATCTGTATAAATAGATGATAGCTTAATATTACAAAAAGATTTACTATCTTTTAAAGAGCTTAGAACAGTGCTTGGCAATTGGTAATCATTGTGTTTGTTAAATGAATCAAATAAAATTGAATAAAATAAAATTACAGATGATATCTAGGGAAATAATTCTCAGACTTTCCCAGTTAACCCCTTGTGGACTGGGGAAATAACAAACTTTCAACTGGTAAGTATTCCCTGAAAAATACTTCACTCATGTAAAATTTAACTTGACAAACATTAATAGTAAAGTACTGTTTATAGTGAGAAACTATACCAAGACTATATGAAACTCAAATAAAACAAAATGATATTTTTATTAACAGTTGAAGCCAGTGGCACTGTACCTGCAGAAGACTATGAGCTGTGGCTGTTATACTAACAACTGAGAGAGGAAACTGGACCAGAAGCACAGGACAGGTATAGTTTAGTAACAGTCTGTCAGAATATGCTGAATCTTTACAAAGATAACAAGTGGTGTCCTGTCAAAGCCTAACATTCTGTGCAACCTTCAAGCAGAGTTTGTTTGAGGTCCAGTTAATGGGTCTAAAACAAGCCAGCTGCAATGACAATGTCAGTTCTGGCCAAGAAACAAAGCCCCAATGCTGAGGGAAATTTTCACAGGCTGCCTCCTCTTATATTTGTAACCTCCAAGTACTGTGCCTAAGGTTTTGATCACTAACAAGTAGTAAGAGTTGCTGCTATGTGCATCAAAATAATTTGCATTCTAAAGCACTTTGAGAAGGGCTCAGGATGAAACCCTAATTTTATTGTATAGAATGTCTCTGAGGTCCCTTATTTCTTTCAATAAAACATTACCAATAATTTAAAGCCCCTTATTAGTAGGACAATCCATTTTTAAAGCTATAACTCTGGCCAATAAATCTTGCTTAACATGGAAACTTTCAGACAAGTACTCAAGCCCTTGAGGAGAAATGAGGCTGAGCCCAGTGGGTCAGTGGCCAGAGGGCAGGTCTCCAGGCCAACAGCTGGCTGACAGAGAATCAGACCTGTGTGTCTTCACTTTCTCACCTCTAAAATCAGCGCTGCTAGTATGTAAAGCAATTAGAACAAGTCCTGCAAAATGGTTAGAGCTCAGTAAATGTTGTGTTTTTGTTTCTTAGAGGAGGGAAATTGTTTGGAAAATGCCCTAGCCAGTTGGTTGTAATGTGAGAAAAGTAAGCAGCTACCTTTCCTAATCCCACTTGTGTAGGTTTGCACATACTGACTCATCCACCTGCACCTGAACAGGTAACTTCTGGTGGCTAATGTTCAGGGAAATGCCATAAAAACTACATTTAGGTCATATAGAATTTTTTTTTGGAACAAGTGCACTGATGATTTTATTCAACTACAAAAGAATTCACTTAATTATACCATCTCTTGGCCACTGTGTTGTCTTTGTTTTGTCTTTTCATTGTTTGCACTGGAGTCTGAGTTCCAAAAAGGAAAAAAATCAAATCACCCAATTTCTTTAATAAATTGTAAGATGTTTAGAAGGAATAGGGAAATTATAGTTGAAAAGTGACTTGTGAAACTTATCGATCAACACATATACCATATTTGAATCTTCTACATTATAACTTCCTTTTCCGGAATTTGCAAAATGACATTATGAGTCAGTTGACATTGGAAATCTGAATACTGACTAGCAATGGAAATTTAAGGACATGATAATTTTTAGGCAGTAATTTCTTTCAGCAATTCCTTTTTCAAAGCCACACCCTACAACATTCACATTTGAAAATAATACTGTTTTAGGTATTTGCTCCAAATCATCTCAGAGGAAGGGAAGACTAGATGGGACTGTGGAAACCAATGGTGAGCACATGAGCCTTTCAAGAGACTATCGTTTTTATGTTTGAAGTTTTCTAAATTAAAAATTTATAAAGAAATACATGGTACGATTAAAATACCCACACACCCATATAATAATAATAATAATAATAATAATAATAATAATAATAATAATAATAATTGGACATAAGAAGAAACAGAGCAAAGTCTCAAAATCATAAATACCCCTTTTGGAGACAATGAAATCTTTTATACTTCTAAGCCATGCTGCGAGGCACAATGAAGGAACAGAGTTTTCCACCAGTTTAAAGAGGATAGAAAAGATGGAGGTGTGTGAAAGGGTCAGGACAACAGCAGTTGAATGCAGAGGCCAGAATCCACCCCAGTCTTCACATCAATCTTCCCTTTTTAACAGTCAATGGTATGCTGCCTAGTGCAGTAAAGCAAAGCCACTCAGAACAGGGCTCTGAGCCTACTCTGAAAGAACAACCAGTATGAGGGCTGAAAAAGGCAAAAAAGAAGTCTAAGACTCTTCAAACACCTAATAAGCATATGTATTCATAATGATTTGTTCTTATGTCAATCACCTTTGATTGTGAGTTTGCAAGTGACAGTTCATGGGTAATCTCAGAACAAAGAAGTGGTGGGGGGGGAGTTCAGGTTTGAATTTTTTCTTGGGTCCTATAGATCAGGGTGGTACTAGAGGTGTGTATATGATGCAGGCATTGAATATTTCAAAAATATGATGAATTGACCTTAAAAAGCAAATTTCAGAATTTAGATTACTGTATGTTTCTTGCATAACCAATACAAGATAGCAAAATAACAGCCCTGCTATCAATGTAATTCTTTCACTTAATAAAAATTGTTATGGTTCCGCAGTGCTTTTGAGATTTTCTAAGACATTCTCATGTATCATCCCACCCAACTCACATGGAAACCTTCAGTGGGCAATTTAGAAACCCACATTGCTCTACAGATGAGATAATTGAGGTTGAAAGGAAAAAGAGTACAAGGTCACATACCCTACAGTTTGTTAATGACAATTGTCTACCATTCCAACATAAAGAAATCCAAGATATAGCTTCATGTGCAGTTACCTGATTGGTCGATTTTCTTTACTGTCATAGAGAGAGAAGATGACCTCAAGCTCCTCTCCTAGGTTGGAACACATGAGGCTCTTCATCTGCACAAAGAGGTGGTGGCTGCTGGCCTGCACGGGGGTGTCTTTCTTCCGATGTCGATGTTCCATCTGAAGAATACCCACACCCCCAACAAAAACATGATCAACATGGACCAAAGAAAATAACAGAGCCCAACAACTAGGTGACTATGATGAGATCTGATGTCCTTGTACTACGATTTAACTAGCTGGGTGGTGAATTCCAAACTTTCTTCTCATTTCTAAGATATGAAAGTATAAAGTTTGCAGATTATCAAAGAATCTAGCTTTAAGGATCTGTTCTTTAATCACTAATAATAAAATGGTACCAAGTCACTGAACAGATTCAGGCAACACAGAGTTGAAAGGATTCTATTTCTCCTCTCACCAACTCCCAGAGTAAGAACAGATTATTAGTCTTCATCTAAAAAATTGGGTTAAATTATATCTTACCCTCATTTCATAGCTGGTAGCTGAACAATGCAGTTATGATTTTGTAGTCTTCATTATTAAAAAGTTCTTTTAAAGTATACTAAATTGCAAATTTTAGGTTATTTCCTGAGATAGACTGTTGCAAATGACATTCAACAGTCTTTAATATTCTGTGGCCTATAGAGGGCACACCTAGGAAAGCCTTGAGGTAGCTTAAGTCTCCAAAAACTCTAAACTTTTTAAAGATTATAGATGCACTATCAAACATATCACCTTAAAGTTGTATAAGGTTGAACTTCATACAAATGGAAAAATCCAAGAGAATAAAAGTTGTATCATTCAAAAAAAGAATAGCATCTATGCCCTTTTCTCATTTCTTTTTTCCATAGAGCAGCCTAGGCTTCTTCACTTGGGAAGCAAGACCAGAGAGGAAGGAATTTAAATGAGTTAAATTCAGAGTGAGGAAAGCAATAAAAATCATTCATGGTTCCAGAAGTTGGGAGAACATGAGGGGAGTGGCGATCATTCCTTCAGCAGACACTTGGTCACTGCTCTGTATGGAGCACTAGGAACACCATGATGAATAAAAACAGAAACAATCTCTATCCTCATGGACCCAGGGGGTACAGACATCAACTTAACTGTCACATTAAATGTACACTTGCAATTGTGATGAATGGAAGGGAAGAACCAGATTACCATGAACACCAAAAGGGGGGGGTTACTTGTGTCTGGGGGCTCAGAGAAGGCTTCCTGGGAGAGCGGTCACTTTAACCATGAGTTAAAGAAAGCCATTATCAACCATCTAGGACAGCTGCTCCTACTTGCCATGATGGAACAAATTGCTTTTTACCTTAATCCACTGCAGATATTTTCCTGCATAAATAGAATAAAAATGCCTGGAAATATCAAAATGATACATAAATTTCTAAATATAGATTCATAATTTTTCTCCTTGGACCAGTTACAAATAGCTCATGGTGCAGCTAGTTCTTGGTCATACTTTGAAACACACCGATCAATTCTGGGTAAAATACAGGGAAAGCAAATGCAAAGGCCTGTGGCTCATTAGAACAGGTGCTAAGAATATGGACATTCTGGCTTTCACAACTGAAAGTACTCATGAGGTCACGTTTTTTTGGATCACCTAAATTTTTTTTAAAAAAAGCATAGGCACTTCACCTACAAAGCAATACAGGCTGTAAAATTGGAAAGAACTACATTAAGAAGAAAAAAAAAAAAAAAGCAGACCTTGAACCCCGGGGATCACAAAGATGTGAAATTTATATATAAATAAATTATTTAATTAAAAAATAAAATAAAATTTTGTCTCTTAGAGGAAATACAAATGGCCACAGGTGCATGAAAATATGTTCAATGTCACTAGCAATCAGGGAAATTCAAATCAAAACCACAATGAGATACCACCTTACACCAGTAAAAATGGCCCACATTCAAAAAACAGCCAACAAGTGCTGGCGAGGATGTGGAGAGAAGGGAACCCTTTACACTGCTGGTGGGAATGTAAACTGCTCCAACCTCTATGGAAAACTGTATGGAGGGCCCTCAAATTAATGAAAATGAAACTACCATTTGACCCAGCAATTGCTCCCTTGAGAATCTACCCAAAGGATACCTCAATGCTTGTACAAAGGGACACCTGTGCTCAGATATTTATTGCAGCACAATTTATAACTGCAAGGACATGGAAGCAACCAAAATTGGGTTTTGATGATGGATGAAACAGATGAATGGATGAAAAAGATGTGGTATATATACACAATGGAATATTACTCATCAATTAAAAACAACAAATTAAATGATTTTATGATAACATGGATGGACTTAGAAGAATTCATATTAGCAGAAACAAGTCAAAAAGAAAAAGACAAACCAAATGGTTT